>VYVB01000541.1:0-151256 GCA_009761775.1 Ficus carica
AAATTGGTCAGTCTCGGGAAAAGTAGATTTTGAGGCCTTTAGAGGCCGAATTGAGAAAAACTCAAAACATGAAAGTTATAGATTAGGATTTTTCATAGGGGGTAACTCAGACAGAATTGCACAATGAGGCTCCAATCGCCTCGGTTTTTATCAAAATCTGAGCCTGACCGTGCCCAGGAACCATGCACGGCCAGGATTGGTGCAACAGGGAATATGACTAGGTAAACGTCCGAACTGGGTTTTTCTCAAAACACAAAAGTTGTAGGGTTTTTCAATAGCTAAAACTTTCTTGAAGATAATGTTCCCAAAATCGGCTTAGATTTTTAAAAGAAATTGGTTTTCAGAAACTGTAGAGGAAATGGGAGATTCCTGTACAGGATTCTATAAAATATTGCAGAAAAGGAGTAATTTTGTACTTACACTGGTAAATTGGCATTATGAAACTGTTCCAAAGACAGTTTCTAATAGTCAATAATTTTTATGAATTTTACTTTATGATTTCTAATTTTCATGTAAAATAAAAGAGTTTTGTACAAAAAACATAAGGTTTTCTAAAAAGAAAACAAAAATGGAATTTGGGAATTTAAAGCTAAAATAAAATAAAATTAATAATTCGATTAGGATAGATTTAAACCTTAGGGTTATTCAATGTAACCAAGTAGGATTACGTAAGATTAAGTAAGGGCATATAACTAAGGTTATATAAGAGTGTTGGTTATACTACCAACATTTCTAACCCTTACTTTTGTTTGATCACAGAATATAATATACGACAGTGTCCTGACGGGAGTCAGCTCGACTTTGGACACAGCATACACGAACAAGGTAAGTACAACTCCGCCTACAGCATAGGCTTTGTTGTGTATACTTGCCTAAGTATGTGTGTAAAGGCTATGTGTTTTACAAATGTTACATGTTAAATGCTATGAAAAGTTATATGTTATGTGTTAGAAAATACCATGAATAATGCTATGATATGTTATGTGTTATAAAAAGTTATATGTTATGATTGTATGTTAGGGTTTAGAAATGTCATGAAAATTGTAATGAAATTAGAAAATGCTATAGATGCATGTTATGTAAGTATGCTATGATAAATGTAAATCGTGATAAGATTATGAGATAAAACTGCTATTTAATTGTGTGAAACATCACGATGCATGTTCACCAAATAAGTATGAGACAATGAAAGTTAAGATGGCAAGTAAGCTTGTCAGTGTCGTACCGACCCGCGTTAGGTCGGGTTGGACTATGGATTGAGTTGGAAAAGGACTGGCCGCCCCAACCAATTCATAGTTGCGCGCCCGGTACGAACACTTACGTTATGGGGCCCATAAGATAAGTTAAGATAAGTTAAGAAAGTAAGTTATGAATAAATAAGAAAGCGTAATGAAGCATAAATGGCTCATGCATATGTTAAGATAAGTTATATTATGTTAGGTTATGCTAGTTAGGATTTGTAGAATATGTTTCGTTAATCGCGGTATAAATGTTGTACTTGCTGAGCGAAAGCTCACTGTCTTACGTCTATGCTGTAGGTAAGCAGCCTGGCAGCAACCTGTGATACAAGATGGAGGGCATGGACTGGCGGACTGTGAAATGTGGGAATAAACCGCTACGCGTGTTGATATTATTATGTAGTTATTTTATGGATTTTATTTTATATCCAAACAACTTTATTTAATGTCTAAATGTTTATGTTCATAAGATATGCATATACACTGTATAAAAAAAAAAAAATTCCGCTGTTTAAGCTAAGTATTTAAGTACGATATGTATGTATGTATGGTAACGGCCTGTGCTAGGCGGGTCGTTACAGAGTTGGTATCAGAGCGGTTCCCTGCGATCAAATTTCACAGTCAGCCTGCCATCGCCACCATCATTGTAAGTTAAAAAAAAATTTTATTTTCATATATTAATAATTATTATGCGAACATGTGTTATGATAGATACGCGGTTATGGACCCTGCATTAGTAGAGGAGGACCGACGCTCGACTACATCGTTCTTCGAGTCACAGCCCCTGTTCTTCGACGGCACGAGGCGGACAGTGTCGCTATCAGTATGGCTATACGACACGGAGTTGATTTTTCGCACTTGTCATATTGTGGAGCGTCTACAGGTCTCTTTGGCTAGTCGATGTCTCGTTGCAGACGCCCGTCTCTGGTGGATGACATGGGGCGAGAGAGCGTTGCCAGAGTGCACCTGGGCGCATTTTCGTACCCTAGTGATCGCGCGATATGGACCAGTACCGGAGAGGGAGTTGATGAGCCCTATCGCGATCCCGAGATTTACCGGGACATGTACCACGAGCGGTACTACGGATTTGTCGCTGATTGGCATGCATATCCCCAGGAGTCCATGGGACATTATTGCCGACAATTTCAGGAGGCGATGCTGCCCCATATTCCCCAGGACATACCCAGCCCAGGGATGCAGGCTTTGGTAATCCTCCGCAATGGACTACCTCTTCCGATCCGGCAGCTCACTCCTATGCCTGCGGCGGACATGACAGTAGGCCATATGATCGAGTACATTCTAGGTGCTGAGGTCTTTGTCCACGCTATGCAGGCCGACGCACACGTGGTCGAGCCCGAGGCACCAGCTGGCGGCATTGGCGAGCCAGAGCCAGTTTACGAACCAGAGCCGGCGTACGAGCCCGAGCCGGTATACGAGCCGGAGCCAGTGTATGAGCCAGGCCCCGTCTATCCAGAGGACCCGATGCCCGCCGACCCTGTGCAGGAGGCCGAGGATGATGGGTATGATACGGATGAGGATATGGACGCCCCTGAGGACCCTCCGGTCATCGTTATATCTAGCGATGACGAGGAGGAGGAGGAGGAGCCCGAGCACGAACCGGGGTTCGGAGGATGGCTTGATGAGGGGGATGATTTTGAGGAGGATCCAGAGGAGATTCCGGATGACGACGAAGATGTAGACTCCGACGTATCAGCAGTTACAGTGGTAGAGTTAGATTAGGGATAGATCGACTAGTCATTTATATATTTTTGTTATTTATTTGAGACTTCTTGTACTAGCTTATTATTATTTTTTGAGATAGGCTTGTACTTATGTATGATGGTAAAGTGTTAGACACTTCCATCCTATATTTTGACCCTTGTATATATAGTATGATGAAAAGATATGTATATACGTTATTGTAAATATGAATACTTTTTGTAAATGTACAAAAAGACAAGTTCAGAAATGAGAAATATGTTAAACTGATACTTATGATTATTAATGCTATGACAAGCATATGTATGTCTGATATTATGTTATGTAATGCAAAAGTCATGTTATGATTACGAATACTATGTTAAGTATGAGATGTTAAATATTATGCTATGATACGATAAATCATGTATGAAAGAAAGGATATTAACAATATGATAATCTCTTTTCTGATAATTTGATAGGATAGTGCGGCCACGTCGAACAATGCCTGTAAATCCGCCTGAGCCGGATTTGGCAACAGTTGTAGCAAACCTGCAAAGGCAGCTGCTTGAACAGCAGCAAGAAACGAACAGATTACGGGAGCAGATAGCCCAGATAAACCAGAGACCCCAAGTGGACGAGGTTCCACCTCCCGTTCACCAAGCACCCCCAGCCTATCAGGTACCGCCCGTAGTACCTCCAGTCCCAGAGGTCCAGCCCGAGATTCCCAGGAATGCTGAGATTCCGATGGCACCGGTTGGAGGACAAGCTAATGTACAACCGGTACGGGAAGATTTACTCTACGAGCGGTTTAGGCGTATGAAAGCACCTGAGTTTGAAGGGCCAACCGATCCCATAGCCGCCGATAACTGGCTGATTGATATCCAGGTCATTGTGGATTTCATGCGGCTCACTGAGCAAGAAAAAGTTCTCTGTGCTTCGTTTGCCCTCAAGAAAGATGCCAGACATTGGTGGATGACGGTGCAGATGCGCCGGGATGTCTTGGTCATGGACTGGCAGGATTTTGTAACCGAATTCCGTGCCATGTACTACAATGCGGTGATACTGGCAGCCCAGCAAGATGAGTTCACCAGCTTGCAACAGGGATCGATGACTGTTATGGAGGCTGTACAGAAGTTTGAACAATTAGCCCGTCTGTGCCCGGAACTAGTTCCAACTGAAAAAGAAAAAGTCAGAAGAATGATGAAGATGTTCCGCATAGATATTTCCAAACAAGTGAGTGCTGGAAGTAGCCCGCCTACCCTGGTATCAGACTGTGTCAGCAGGGCAATAAGGGCTGAATACTGGATCAATCGGGACAAGGAAGCACGGGCTCAGATTTTCAAAGCCAGAAAAGAAGAGAAGGCCGTGACAAAGCCGACGCAGCCTCGTCAGAATGCTGAGCCAAACCAGAAAGGCCAAACCAGTAGCCCGGCTCAGAGCTCCAAGTAATTTGGCAGGAACAAAAGAAAAGGGAATTTCACTGGCCAGGGGCAACAGAGAAACTTCCCACAGAAAAGAAATAATCGTGGAAGGGAGGGTAATAACGTTGACTACCCGCAGTGTGCCAAGTGTGGGAAGAAGCACCCGGGTGTGTGCAGAATGGGGACGAATGCTTGCTACTTATGTGGCAAGGAGGGGCACTACGCCAGAAACTGTAGCCAGAACCCCCAGAACCAGAACCCTCCACATCCAAACCGAAATGCACCCAGCCAATTACACGCAGTCCAAGCCAGACTGGAAGGACCCTCAATCGCGCAAGGTAGATTGGAGGCTCCCGAACCCCAAGCCAGGATCTATGCTTATACAAGAGGAGATGCAGAAGCAGGAACTTCTCAAGTGGTGACAGGTCAGATCTTTATCGCCACTCATGAAGCTATTACCTTGTTTGATTATGGTGCCACTCACTCATTTATATCATTGGAGTTCGCCCAGAAGTTAGGAAGAGGTGTGGATAAATTAGAGCAGCCTTTTAAAACCTCTCTGCCATCCGGAGAACTTTTGTGGTCCGATTTCTGGATACGGAATATTTCCGTAATTATTTGTGGTAGAGAGCTGTATGTAGATCTCATCGCAATCAAACTTCAGGATTTCGATGTGATCTTAGGGATGGACTTCTTGGGCAAATACAACGCCAAGATTGATTGCCGGAAACGTTGTGTGGCTTTCAGTCCCTACGATGAGGAAGTGTTCAGCTTCTACGGACAATCCCGGAACTCGACAACCAGACTGGTCACGGCAATGAAGGCTTGGAAGATGTTAGCTAATGGCTGTCAAGGGTACTTAGCTAACATGGTGGATAAAGATCGAGAGATGGAGTTAACACCAGAAGATGTCCCCATCATCAAGGAATATGTAGATATATTTCCGAAAGACTTGCCAGGGCTTCCACCAGAGCGTGAAATTTCGTTCGAAATTGAGCTGCTACCTGGAGCTGCTCCGATATCAAAGGCACCTTATCGCATGGCACCTGCAGAACTTAGAGAACTTCAAGTACAATTGCAGGAGCTGCTCGACAAGGGATTTATCCGACAGAGCCACTCTCCGTGGGGAGCACCGGTTTTGTTTGTAAAGAAGAAGGATGGATCCTTGCGTATGTGCATCGACTATCGCGAGCTGAACAAGATCACTATCAAAAACAAATATCCCCTTCCGAGGATAGACGATCTTTTTGATCAGCTCAGAGGAACGGTGGTGTTTTCGAAAGTCGATCTACGATCGGGTTATCACCAGCTCAATATCAAGGAGTCAGATATCTCCAAGACGGCTTTTCGAACGCGCTATGGGCACTACGAATTTTCGGTTATGCCGTTTGGGTTGACCAACGCCCCAGCTGCTTTCATGGACCTTATGAATCGAGTGTTTAAAGAATATCTGGACAAGTTCGTCATTGTCTTCATTGATGATATTTTGATTTACTCAAGGTCCCAGGAGGAACATGAGCAGCATATGAGAGCGGTAATGGTGACGCTAAGACGCCACCAGCTATATGCCAAATTCACAAAATGTGAGTTTTGGTTGGAAAAGGTACATTTCTTGGGGCATGTTGTGACAAGAGAAGGGATTTCCGTTGATCCTGCCAAGGTAGAGGCGGTAAGTACATGGGCCAGACCCAAAAATGTTACAGAGATCAGGAGTTTCCTTGGATTGGCTGGCTATTACTGACGATTCGTCGAGGGATTCTCTAAGATTGCAGCCCTTCTTACTGCCCTTACTCGAAAAGGGAGGAATTTCGAGTGGACATCGAAATGTGAAGAGAATTTCCAGGAGCTCAAGAAGCAGCTGACGACAGCCCCAGTGTTAATAATTCCCGACGTAGATGCAGGAAACTTCGTAATCTACAGCGATGCTTCCAAAACGGGACTTGGAGCGGTTTTGATGCAACATGGAAAGGTGGTCGCATATGCCTCACGACAATTGAAGGATCACGAGAAGAACTATCCAACGCATGATCTGGAACTTGCGGCGGTAGTTTTTGCACTCAAGATCTGGAGGCATTACTTATATGGGAATAAATGTGAAATTTATACAGACCACCAAAGCCTTAAGTATATTTTTACTCAGAAGGAGCTCAACATGAGACAACGTAGATGGCTTGAGCTTGTAAAGGATTATGATTGTGAAATCCTTTACCACCCTGGAAAAGCAAACAGGATAGCAGATGCCCTAAGTCGGAAATCTGTAGGCATGCTAATGTCTATTGAAGTTTTCCCGAAGCCACTACAAAGAGAAATTTTTGAGTTCAACTTGGAGCTGTTGACAAGAAAGTTTTCTTCTCTAACTCTCCAGTCCGATCTTCTCGAAACCATTCGGACGCATCAAGGAAAGGATCCCTTTTTGGTAAAGGCACAGCTTTTTGGCGGAAAGAAAAAGGAGTTTAAGATCTCTACTGATGGTGTTACATACTTCAAAGAAAGGGTTTGTGTCCCTAACTTTGAATTTTTGAAGGAACAATACTGTCAGAAGCACATAAGACGCCGTATTCAGTACATCCAGGAGCTTCCAAGATGTACAAAGATCTCCGAGAGAATTATTGGTGGCCGAAAATGAAGAATGAGATAGCGGAGTACGTGTCAAAATGCCTGACGTGTCAGAAAGTCAAGGCCGAACATTGACATCCTGGTGGAGAATTGCAGAAAATAGAACTTCCTGAATGGAAATGGGAGCAAATCACCATGGATTTTGTCGTAGGACTACCCAGAACTACAAGTGGGAATGACACGATTTGGGTCATTGTTGATCGATTGACCAAATCAGCCCATTTCATCGCTATCAAAGCCACCTATTCAGTGGAAAAATTGGCTGAATTCTACGTATTCCAGATTGTTCGACTGCATGGAGTGCCAAAATCGATCATCTCAGATCGTGATGGACGTTTCACTTCTCGATTTTGGACAAGTGTGCACAATGTCATGGGATCGAGATTGAAGTTTAGTACGGCATTTCACCCCCAAACCGACGGCCAGTCAGAACGAACCATCCAGACGCTAGAAGATATGTTAAGATCATGTGTTCTGGATTTCAAGAGAAACTGGGATCAGAAGCTGCCATTGATCGAATTTTCATATAACAACAGCTATCACGCTTCAATTGGTATGGCTCCGTTCGAAGCATTATACGGAAGAAAATGTCGATCCCCTATTCATTGGCAAGAAGTCGGGCAGAAGCAGCTTCAAACCACATATTTCATTAGAAAGACTTCAGAGGACATTAAGAAGATCAAGCAAAGGCTCGACGTAGCTTTCAGTCGTCAGAAAAGCTATGCTGATAAGCGTAGAAGGCCTTTGGAATTCCAAGTCGGAGATGCGGTGTTCATCAAGATAGCTCCAATGAAAGGAGTGATGCGTTTTGGCAAGAAAGGGAAGCTCAGTCCAAGGTATACGGGACCGTTCGAAATCCTTGAAAGGATCGGAAAAGTTGCCTATAAGCTTGCTTTACCGCCCGAACTAGCATCGATGCACAATGTGTTCCATGTCTCGATGCTTAAAAAGTATGTGCCAGATCCTTCTCATGTGCTTAGCCAGGAACCAGTGGAGGTTCAAACGGACCTGACTTATGAAGAAAGGCCCGTATGGATTCTGGATCGAGAAGAGAAGGTCATAAGAAATAAGACAATTCCCATGGTCAAAGTATTATGGCAGAACCACAAGGTGGAAGAAGCAACCTGGGAATTAGAAGATGAAATGAGGAAGAACTACCCCAGCTTGTTCTAATTTTCGAGGACGAAAATTTTTAAGGGGGGTAGATTGTAATACCTAGTTTTTCTATAACCTTACGATTTCTTATAATTTAAGAAATTTGCTCGAACTATGAATATATTTATGAAAAAGCCCGGTTAAGGGTTTTTATTACATTTTGTGAGTTTTTATGATTTTATAAGACTCGAAAATGATTGCTTAGTCAAGCAAATGACCTTTTAGGCAAAAAGGATCGAAATCGCCAAAATTTTTATGTTGGTCAAAGTTTGACCGAAAAACGTCGACGGTTGACCAAAAAGTCAACTGTTGACCACGGAAGTCAAAGTTTGGCGAGAAAGTTAGCGGTGGACAAGGAAGTCAATGGCGGACGAGAAAGCCAAAGATTGACCCAAAAAGTTAAAGAAAAAGACTGTACGGCAAAATAATTCGTAGTATAGAATTATACTGCATAGAGCCGTTTTTATGAATAAAATGATATGTTTAGAATTAAAACCACCATAGAAAATCAAGCACATTAATTTGGATATCTTGGGCTAAGTGGTTTCAAGTTACAAGAAAGTTTTTATACAGTTTGTTTTTACACAGATGAAATTTGGACTGCAGTTCAAATTACCAATACTGTGTATAAGTGAATCCAGTATTGGAAATACCTGTGTTAATTTAAGAATGGACTGTATAATAGGAATTAAACCAAACAAAGCTTTAGAATGGCTTACCTCATTAACTTTTTGATTATTACATCATTTTGTTAATTAATGAAAAAGTTTGGAAAGTATTTGGCTAAAAATCAGCCATCTTGGCCGGCCACATACCCCCCCCCCCTAATGTTCAATTTCTGATTTTTTTAGGGACTAAATGTTGCAATTTCAAAGAATTTCCAACCTCTATAAATAGGGGTTGTCATAATTCAAAAAAAAAAAATTAGAAAAAGCAACCAAACTCTTGCTTTTTTTTTTTAGAGAGAAACCGAACTTGAGAGAGAGAAGAAAGGAAAGAAATTTTAGCTAAGATCAAGAGTGAATTAGGGTAGGGTGGTCGGATTTTGTGTGGAGAACAAGCAAGAAAGTTAGAAAAAAAATTTTGAAACCCACTCTAGGCCTAGTGGCCGGTTTTGGGGAACCAAGGAGGAAGAGAAGAAAATTCTTGGAACTAAGTGAGATTAGGGTTTGTGACTGTTTGGATTTTGGTTTGGAGCATCAACCAAGTGTCCACAAATTTTGGAGACCTTTGGAGGCCAAAGGGCCGGTTATAAGAAGGAAGAAAGC
Organism: Ficus carica; assembly: GCA_009761775.1. Classification (NCBI taxonomy): domain Eukaryota; kingdom Viridiplantae; phylum Streptophyta; class Magnoliopsida; order Rosales; family Moraceae; genus Ficus; species Ficus carica. The sequence goes on from VYVB01000541.1 coordinate 9,400, forward strand.
AAGGAAGAACCAAGCTAGGAAGGCCGGATTTTGGAGCCAAGGGGTGGCCGGATTTTGAGCAGCTGTGGTGACCGGAAATTGGGCAAGGGAAGCTGGAAATTTTGGGAGCCAACTGACCTTGGAAGGCCGGCTGTGGAAGGAGGAAAAAAGGAGAAGAAAAGCAAGCCAAAATCCCTAACTAAAGTGAGGTAAAATCCTTTGGATCTCTAAGCCTTTCATTTAAATTTCATTTGAGAAATTTAAATGTATTTAAGCATTGGTTGTATTGAGCATAAGCTCACTGTTTATTGCTGCCCTAGTTTAGAAATTTAGGGTTTGTGCTTGATGGTTTAGGGTTTGGTTTGGTGGTTGCAACTTTTGCATGCTAAGTGTTTGTAGTATGGTTAGGGTTTTATATGTGGATGTATGATGCTAAAATTTGATATGCATGTTGAATATTGGATGTTAGAAATACGCTGCATGACTGACTTAGGCTCCCGTTGTGGTCGGTTGAGGTAGGGTGAACGTTATAGGACGCAAAACAAGATCGAAACCGAAAACTGCCATTTCGGGTAGAAATTGGTCAGTCTCGGGAAAAGTAGATTTTGAGGCCTTTAGAGGCCGAATTGAGAAAAACTCAAAACATGAAAGTTATAGATTAGGATTTTTCCTAGGGGGTAACGCGGACAGAATTGCAAAATGAGGCTCCAATGGCCTCGGGTTTTATCAAAATCCGAGCCTGACCGTGCCCAGGAACCATGCACGGCCAGGATTGGTGCAACAGGGAATATGACTAGGTAAACGTCCGAACTGGGTTTTTCTCAAAACACAAAAGTTGTAGGGTTTTTCAATAGCTAAAACTTTCTTGAAGTTAATGTTTCCAAAATCGGCTTAGATTTTTAAATGAAATTGGTTTTCAGAAACTGTACAGGAAATGGGAGATTCCTGTACAGGATTCTATAAAATATTGCAGAAAAGGAGTAATTTTGTACTTACACTGGTAAATTGGCATTATGAAACTGTTCCAAAGACAGTTTCCAATAGTCAATAATTTTTATGAATTTTACTTTATGATTTCTAATTTTCAAGTAAAATATTTAAACCTTAGGGTTATTCAATGTAACCAAGTAGGATTACGTAAGATTAAGTAAGGGCATATAACTAAGGTTATATAAGAGTGTTGGTTATACTACCAACATTTCTAACCCTTACTTTTGTTTGATCACAGAATATAATATACAACAGTGTCCTGACGGGAGTCAGCTCGACTTTGGACACAGCATACACGAACAAGGTAAGTACAACTCCGCCTACAGCATAGGCTTTGTTGTGTATACTTGCCTAAGTATGAATGTAAAGGCTATGTGTTTTACAAATGTTACATGTTAAATGCTATGAAAAGTTATATGTTATGTGTTAGAAAATGCCATGAATAATGCTATGATATGTTATGTGTTATAAAAAGTTATATGTTATGATTGTATGTTAGGATTTATAAATGTCATGAAAAATGTTATGAAATTAGAAAATGCTATAGATGCATGTTATGTAAGTATGCTATGATAAATGTAAATCATGATAAGATTATGAGATAAAACTGCTATTTAATTGTGTGAAACATCACGATGCATGTTCACCAAATAAGTATGAGACAATGAAAGTTAAGATGGCAAGTAAGCTTGTCAGTGTCGTACCAACCCGCGTTAGGTCGGGTTGGACTATGGATTGAGTTGGAAAAGGACTGGCCGCCCCAACCAATTCATAGTTGCGCGCCCGGTACGAACACTTCGTTATGGGGCCCATAAGATAAGTTAAGATAAGTTAAGAAAGTAAGTTATGAATAAATAAGAAAGCATAATGAAGCATAAATGGCTCATGCATATGTTAAGATAAGTTATATTATGTTAGGTTATGCTAGTTAGGATTTGTAGAATATGTTTTGTTAATCGCGGTATAAATGTTGTACTTGCTGAGCGAAAGCTCACTGTCTTAGGTCTATGCTGTAGGTAAGCAGCCTGGCAGCAACCTGTGATACAAGATGGAGGGCATGGACTGGCGGACTGTGAAATGTGGGAATAAACTGCTACGCGTGTTGATATTATTATGTAGTTATTTTATGGGTTTTATTTTATATCCAAACAACTTTATTTAATGTCTAAATGTTTATGTTCATAAGATATGCATATACACTATATAAAAAAAAAAACAAATTTCCGCTGTTTAAGCTAAGTATTTAAGTACGATATGTATGTATGTATGGTAACGGCCTGTGCTAGGCGGGTCGTTACATTTAGCATGCACCCTAACATTCAAACAAGCATAAACCTAACCAATCAAAGCCATTAAACCAAACCACCCTTAATACCTAATCAAGCACCACCAAAACTAACCTAAAGCAATAAAATAACTTTGAGCTTATGCTCTTACATTTTTCAACTTGCAATACAAATAAATTTCAAATTGAAAGCTCAATTGCAAGCTTAGGGCTTAAAGAAAAATACCTTGGCTCAAGACTAGGGTTTGGGCACCAAAAATTTCTCCTTCTTCCTAGGTCAACACAACCGGCCTCACCACTCACCTAGGGGCACCAAAAATTCTTTTGGTCACTTGGTTGGTTCACCACAAATCCGGCCACACCACCAAGCCTTCCCACTTCACTTTTTCTCTTCCTTTTCTTCCTCCCCTAACACTCGGCCACTTGGCCAAAGTGGACTCAAAATTTTTTTTCAAACTTTTTCTTGGCTCTAGCTCAAATCCGAATTCTCCTAAGTAAAACCCCTTTGAGAAATTTTGGTTTTCTTTCCTCTCTCTCTCTCCCAAGGCTTCGGATTTCTTGAAGAAAATGGCAAGGATTTGGCTAGAATTTTGAATAAAATGATTTAGATCTCTCACCTATTTATAGAGGTGGAGAAATTTTGCTAAATTGCACAAAAACCCCTAAAAATTAAAAATTGCACAATGGGAGGGTGAGGTGGCCGGCCATATGCTTGGTGAACAAGCAAAAATTTCTTTCCAAGCTTAAAAAATAAATTATGATGTAATAAATAAAAGGTGAGGTGATGTCATTCACCTTAGGCCTTGTTTGGCTCTTTTCCTCAATAACCAGTCAATTTTTAAGCTACACAGATATTTCCAATACTGTGTTCACTTATACACAGTATTTTTATACTGTACTGCAGTTCAAAATTTATCTGTGTAAAAATGGACAGTATAAAATTTTTCTTATTTCTTAAAGCCATCTGGCCCTTGATATCCAACTTAGTGTGCTTGATTTTTCTAGGGTAGTCTCATAGCTTATTCTAGCTATCTTGTCCGAAAAGACAATTTTCGCAGTATATTTCCTATACTGCTTATCCTATTACTGTATAGTCATACCTTTGACTGTTCTTAGTCAACCCTTTGACTTTTTGGTCAACTTTGACTTTCTTAGTCAAACTTTGACCAACATGAAATCATAAAATTTTGTCATGCCGTTTTCCTTAAAACGCCTTATGCTTGGCTAAGTAGTCTATTGTTGAGTCTCCTTAATAGTTAAATGAGAACTCAAACTTATACTGTTATTCCATTCCAATCATGATCCAGACTTAGGTTTTCCTTGTTTCTAAGGAAATCTAGAGTCATCAAAATTTCGGGTATTACATCGATATCCTCTCCTTGGTAGCCTGTTTAGATATTGCGTTGGCTAAATTGGTTTTGAAACCAAGATTTTTAAAATCCCAAGTTCGAGAAATTGTGAATGAAATGTTTCTTTTTTTTTTGTTTGAAATGGATGTTTTGGAAATAATGTATTTCCAAATTATTTTTACCAAAAAGGATTTAGAGGAAATGCGATTTGTGGAATTTTGAAGTAATAATAGTGATTACCCTAAAAAAACTAATAATAGTGATCGATACACTTTTTTGTGAATTATAATGTGAGTTGATTTATTGTTAATATAAATTTATAGCACGAAAACCATTGACACACTCAATATAACAGCTTTACCCGTTTGGTGTGTAAGTTTGAGTTAAGATTTATAAGTTTAAATAGTAAATTTTGTTGACTTTTCAGAAAAGACAAAAAACTTTTTGGGAAAAAGACAAAAACTTTCGAGGAAAAAGACAAAAAAAAATTTAGTTTAGACTCATGGCCAAACTCCCCCTTTAATTCTTTTACAATAACCTTTAGCTTTGTCATAATAGTTCGTGAGATGAACTCATATAAATATATATATATATATATATATATTTTAAAAGGGATAACCTACAACAAGAACTAACATATAAATATATGTATATATATATTTTATATATATAGAAAAACAAAGATAACGACAACCACCGATAATACTCCAAGAGAACATATTTACTGGAAATTTCAAATGAAGCCAAAGATACAACAACACGTGTTCTCCCTCCCCCAAAACCAACTTTATTTATACACACACATATATGTATATTTATATATAGCAGCCGTACAAAGCCTAGTCAGCTAATTAAGTTGGCTGCACTTGCATGTGAGACGCCTAAATGGGAGAAAGATTATGATTCAATGTCACTTTCATCAATAAGACTCATTTACAAGACATGCTTCAAAATGTCTGAAGAGTCACAAAATGAATTTACCTACAATTTTAAACAAGAGAAGCCAGAATTTAGAGCCACTGAGATTTTACTGCCTTGCTCCGCAAGTCATCTAACATCTTATTTGAAATTGTGCCGAACCATTTGAAATTGTGGTGGTGGATGAGAAATCTTCCAATTCCGCAGCCTTTTCTCTAGCAATAGCCTTGACTTTCTCGGGAAAATTTACAAATTCTCCTACATGGATACCGAAACTTTGATTAAAAGCCCCTGGCTCGACGACCTGAAAAACATAGTCACAAAGGGGAGCTGAGCAAACGCAGTACTACTTGACAAAAATACAGGGATCAGCAAGCAAATTTACATGATGGAAGCCATCTAATGAAACAGCTCAACTAGGAAATAGGATTTTGGGTTCTTCCAAGCTTCTTGAAAGACAGACCATGATTAATTAAAGATTTGCCCAATTTGAGCCTGGCATCTTGCAGTTATCATGAAACGGAACGTAGCGCAACAACCTTACATCTTGTCCGTATAAATACCAGTAGCGCGTTGAAAAATCAAGAACAAACATGAGACATATAACAAATGGGTAGCAAAATATGGGAAGTGTTCCCTGAAATTGTCGTAATCAAAGCTTAATAAAAAGAAGGAAAACGTATTTTGATTATTTTACTTGTACAAATATAATAGTAATACTAAAAAGATATGGCTAAAGATGAAATCTACCTTGTCCAACATGGTCAGCTTGCGAGTTGACAAGTCCATATGTGCACTAACATGATAGTTTGCTACACCAACAATGTGCTTGCTGTGGGGCTTATGCTTGGGATTTTCATGAGCCAGTGCTGTCAGTTGATGAAAGTGGTTTGCAAGCAAAGTGGGTGCTTTAATCACTTCAACAACGTGCTCGCAGATGGTCCAAGCCAAACCTGAGAACCGTGTTAAAAGTTTATGAGACAGAGCCATAAAGATATCAATATTTGAAGTCATATCTTCTTCTTCATTTCATTATTATGAATTCCCAACAATGTTTCTGATTGTTAATTTGGCTCAAGGTCTTAATACATATATAAAAACATTTTGAAATTTCAACATCATATATTTAATTGTTTCCAACAACTGTTTTAGCAAAAGTAAAGTACCAACATTCATTTTTCCATTTTCTTGGTTCAGAAAAGCGCTTGTGTCCTCTTTCTTTTCGTTCCATAAAAAGATAGAAATCAACATTCAGCAAAAATTAAGATACATCATCTAGCAAATCAACATTCCTACATAAACACAAGAAAATCTGATTGAAGGTATAAATGCGTCCATAAATGCGTCCACAAGTTTACGACGCAGGCTTAAATAAATGTACCTACGTCAACAAGTTAAAAGCTATCATTTCTTTTCAGGGAACTCTAATTAATCAATAATCAGATGTTCTGAACTGTCTAACTTATGAAGCTATCTTAAAGAAGGTGAAGTAGATATAAACACAGTGAGTGCCAGATATAGAGAGAGCTAACTAACCGAAGCCATCGTAAGTTGATGTTCCATGGCACAGCTCGTCAATGATTATCAAGGATAAATCTGTAGCACCTTTCAAAATTGAAGCAGTCTCGAGCATCTCTTGCTTAAAGGTTACCCCACGTAGCTAACAAGATAAGAGAATACACCTATTTTAATCATACTTCGCTACAAAATAAGATGTATACACTTTTTATTAAGGCAACAAAAGGGAAAGAAAAAAAGATCTTAATTCAATATGCAAATTAAGCTAGCAAGATAAAGGATTGAAGAAATCAGCAATCATAGCTGTGATTCCTAAAACAACTAAGCATTCGCCTAGAGATTTACACCAAAAGATGGTTGTGACTTGTCAGTAGGGACTTGCGAGAGCCAAAGAAAAAAAAAAAAAAAAAAATCAAATTCTCATTCTAACTCGGCTGCTACTTTGTATCTAAAGCTCTATAATTAAGTAAATTGCATGGTGGTATCAGTATTTGCCTATAATGAATGGTCGGTTCATGTTTCCAAGGCTCAGTAGAAAAAGTTTGATTCCAAAAATGATAGATCCGAGTTGAAAATTATGGAGGTTCACCCAAATATGTTGTTTAATTAGCAGTTGGAACTTGGAAAAATATAAGCCATAGCTTTTTCAAAGCAACACGAGTAAATTTTCTACGAAGTCAAAACTTCAGCAAGAAAACATCCAGTGAGACTTACTTGGCAGTCACCGGCACCAACACGAGCAAATATGCAATCCCGAATGGAAATGCTAGCTTTGTCACATGGAACGAAATAGCTAGCTTGTGCCATCAGAATGTTCACACCAACCTTAAAGTACAAACAAGAAGTCGTAAAAATTTGTTCACCATAAGTACAGATTTTAGGATCTTCCTACAGCTTAATTAAAGTTTTATTGTAGTATCTTCGAGATAACTAGTAAAATCTGAGATGGTCGCAGTGACATTATCTTTAGAGAATTAAAAATTTACCAAAATCATACCTGCCGAATAAAAGCTGATTTCCCGCCCATATTAGGCCCTGTGATGATTTGGAACCAACTTTTACTCCTCACCTGATAAATGAAAGGAAACGATACTAAGAAAAGTGAAAAGTATAAAACCAACTAGGTTTTGTAATAACAGTTAAAGAAAAGCTACATATATTTCATTGAATTGCGTGAAACACTCACTAGCTCATAATCATTTGGTAAAACGTTCATCCAGTCCTGAGCTTCAACACAAGGGTGTCTACTCCCTTGTAATATGATATCTCCCTCGTCCTGTGATGATGATAACGTTCATTTAGAATTTTCCATGAAGGGGAGGGGGAAAAAAACTCCACAGTGCAATATAAACTAGAAATCGTTTACCGATGGTGTGATATCTGGTCTAATGTAAGGAGTTGGGCAACTAGAAGCCAAATCAGCAACACTAAGTAAGACATCTAATTCAGAAATTAAACCCGCCAATGACCCGAATACCTGCATAGTTAAATATTCGTCAAGTCTGCCAAGATCTTGCACCATATCCCTTGTCTTAAACTCGGCCTTCTTTCTCTCAGTTAACATCATGCCAAATCTAGTTGATGAATCATATAAAGTTCTCGTTTCACATCTAGTTGATTTTCCAGTCGCTGCGGGCAAAAGAAATTCCTTGCAACCAAGAGCCACCAAAGCTGATTCCACATTGGGTACTAGTGCGACAACAACAGGTGTGTCCTGCATCTCATTGTTGGTAAATAAAATATCTTCAAAATTGCTATTGTTTCCGGGAGTTTCACTTTTCACGAGTCTCCAATTCGAGCCACTACCCTCATAGAGCTCAACAGGATAGTCAGTTCTCTCCAAAAGAAGATCACGGGCTATGGTTTGGAACATGTTCTTACTGACAATATATAACGCTGGAGAGGCTGTCTGAACCAGTACCCAATTGTCGCAATGCTGTGGTTGTATGGTAGTAGGTCTTTGCGACGAGAGTTGCATTTTGTCCATGAACTGTGTGGGAGTCCTGTATAGATTTTATACTTCTTAGTAATATGACAACTCAATAATGCAAGCAGAACTACGAGGGGAAGTATACGAACACGTAGCAAAAGAAAATTATCAGATGTACGTAACAAATTGTGAGTGGTTGACAAATCAAGGAAATGGGGAACTGCTGCCTATATTATCGGTCTAGTTCGAACTATAACAGTCATAGCATGACATGTAATTCAAGAGAGAGCTTTGTGTGGCATTGAATAATCTTGCGTGTAGTTATTTTTCAATCTTGCACCAGAATGCAGTTCAAATTCAGGGGCATAAATAAAAACAAGCCAAACTCAACTAAATCGCATCATGACAAACAAGCACGCAAACATGCACACGCCTATACACAGGTTATATATGAAATTTAAAACACATCCACTTCAAGAAGATATGAAGACCACCGTCTAAGCATCCAAATATTCTTTCCGAAAAAATTAGGAAGAAACACCCACGAAAAAAGGGGACCAATAGCATAACATGAAGGCCCATTGAGAATTTTCTGACATTAGTGTATATAAGAATGACATAAATGTGTTCTGAAATATTTGAGTAGTAAAAATAAAAACTATAAAAAACATGGAAACAGAAAAGAACACATGAACAACCAAAAGGAGCGAATGGTAACAATGAATGTACAAACAGAAAGGGGAAAGAGAAAGAAGAATAACGTGATAGAAAGTCGAAATGCAACTGACCCGACGATCAAAGAACTTATAGCTCTGGGTTCGTGAAACAGCAACAGAAAAGAACGTAATAATCATATAGGACCTTCAAGAAATTCTATATATGCTCTTAATCTAAAAAATTTTGAATTATATATGCATGATTTTGAAGTATAAAACTAAAAGTGAAGGACATTCTATATCCAAGTGACATTTTAAACCCAATCCAGAAATAGTGGCAACAAGAACTTCAAGAAATAAACAGTTCGGAAGAAAATTCACCATTAATGACTAGAAAAGACATAGAGGGATATCAGTAGCCTTAAAAAAGTTGGTTATAGTATTCAATATCAATTCTTGATGATGATCACGAATTTAACAGTTTTGAATAACTATCAAAAAAGCCAAAGAAAAAAAAAAGAAAAAAGGAGAAGATGAAAGTGAAATACCTCTAGTTGTGGCAGATTCGAAACCAAATAAAGTCGTTAATGTTTGTTGTTCTTCTTCTTTGCCGCGCAGCAATGCAAAGACCGAGAAGCCTTACTATGGAAGCTAATTTTGCATGCGTGACAGAAGAAGTTGGCGTTTCGATGACAAACAGCAGAATGGTTCTGAAGGCCCTTCAAAGATTCAAAACGTTCCTCACAATGCGGGCAGACAAATTCCTTTGGTATTTTCTTAATTTCTTTCTTCTTTAGTGATTTCATTGTTGTCGCATTCTCATTTTTCTTGAGAAACAAACAACTTGGACAAGGACTGAGGTTTGACGAAGGCATTTATGTATATATAGACATTTTTAGAGTAATTTGGTACAACCCACCACATATACCACGTGTCACTCATTGTTTTTTTATTTTTTATTTTTTATTTTCTTTTATTTTTTACTTACTTTCGTTTACGCTTTTTTTTTTTTTTTTTTTTTTTTCTTTTTTACTTACTTACTTTCGTTTACGCTTATCTTTTCTTACCTTTTTTTTTTTTTTTTTTTTTTTCGATAACGCTCATCTTTTTTTCCTTTTTTTTTTTTTTTTTCTTCTTTCTATCTTTCATTTATTATGTTTTTTCTTTCTCTCAATTAAATAATTTTACAAAATATATTCATATTCAAACTTTGCTTTTTGAACCTCTCTCAAGAGTCAAGTTGTAATTTTTTTCCCCCGTAGTATCTCTTAATCAATTAACTTTTATCTATTAAATTTTTCAAATGTATATCTACCTAATTCCTATTTTTTCATTGTGGTCCTCTTAATTATCATTTTCAATTTATAGTACCTCCCATTAAACCTTTTATATATCAACTTCTGTTAAATATGAGACTACTTAAATATTTAACAAACTGAATATACACGTGCGTAGTGTATGTTTTCAACTCATAAACTATGCTTTGGAGGGGTGTTGTCATGATCGAGGGTTGCTGTCATGAGCAAAGGTGGAGTCAGAAATATATTTTAGTGGGAGGGTACATCAAACCTTTTTTTTTTTTCAAGATAAAATAAATTTTACTGCGGCTATGTGAGAATTTTTAATTTTTGTGAGTTTATTTGAGAATTTTTAATTTTTGTGCGGGCAAAGCAGTAAAATTACAAAAAAAAAAATTATAGGATTAATTGTGATGCCCTAGAAATTCATAAACTTGATTCGTATATTATTATTACGGATTTCGAATTTCCTTCATTAATATACTTCTAATGAATTTTTTTGATGAATATCAAATTACAAGATCATGAATGATTGTATATATATCATTAGTGTGATGATGTCGATAATTTAACAATGTTGAGTTTCTTTACTTAAATTAGAAATTTTAATTACATAAAAAATAAGTTGAATGACATATAAATTTATACGAAAAATTTATTATGTCGTATTAGAGGAATAATGTTAATTTTTGGGAAGAACCTCGATTTTTATTAGTAGGTCAATTTAATGATCTTAGTATTTATTTTGATCATATCAATAGTTAAGTTTTGAGAGTATGATTGAAAAATTAATGTGTCACATAGATAGATGTTGAGTGATTAGTACTTACTCTTAGAAAATCCAAAGGTGGAAAATTGATTAAGAATTGTGCTTAAGTTTGAAATCAATGGTGTAGATTTTATGTTATAGAATCCTAGGCAAATCAATGGCCAAATTTGGATGATAAGTGACCAATGAGAGTTTAAGGTAAGGATTGGTGTGATGGATGATCCAATGAATGAGAATAAGGATGACAACCTTGGATCAATGGTGGAAATATTGGAAAAAAGAGAAACAAAATGAAAAGGAGAAAATTCACCAAGGGATCCGGATTTTTGAATAAAAAAGCAAGAAGGAAGTTGAGCAAATAAGAAAAAAGGAAAGTGGCGTATGCATGCAACCTTATGTAAGAAATGAGAAATGACATGGTTTATTTTGACAAGTTGACCCAAATAAGAGAAAAGTGAAAGTCACCCCTTGTCTCCACTTTGTTGAAAAAAAATTTCACTCTAAATCCCTCCCAAAAGTGGCGGCAATGCAAGGGGTGAATCAGCCAAAATTTTTCCATTTTTACCCCTCAAAATACATGTAATAACCCGAATTTTGATGACTCTAGATTTTCTTTGAATGAGGAAAACTTAAGTCTAGATCATGTTTGGAATAGAATATCTGTATAAGTTTGAGTTCTCGGTTAATTAGCTACGAGACTCAACGATGGATTACCTAGCCTAGTATAAGGCATTTTAAGGAAAATGGCGTGATGAAATTTCATGATTTCATGTTGGTCAAAGTTTGACTAAGAAAGTCAAAGTTGATCAAAAAGTCAAAGGGTTGACCAAGAACAGTCAAAGGTATGACTGTACAGTAATAGGATAAGCAGTATGAGAAATATACTGCTAAAATTATCTTTTTGGACAAAATAACAAGAATAAGCTATGAGACCACCCTAGAAAAATCAAGCACACTAAGTTGGATATCAAAGTCCTAATGACTTTCAGAAATAAGAAGAAAATTTTTACAGTCTATTTTTACGCAGATAAATTTTGGACTGCAGTCAAGTATAACAGTACTGAATTATACTGTGTATTAGTAAACACAGTATTAGAAATATTTATGTTAGCAAGAAAATAGACTGCATTTTAAGGAAAAAGCCAAACAAGGCCTTATGATGATGTCACCCTATTTTGGAATTATGACATCATTTCTTGATTAAAGAAAATTAGAAAGTATTTGATGGCTCTAGAACCTCCCAAAGGCCGGCCACTTGGAGGGTAAAAATGTAAAAATTTTACCTTTTGGGGCAAAAGTGTAATTTTTAGAAAATAATGATGTAAGCAAATGATGTCATCAAGATGATGTCATCATGATGAGGTAAGCAAGAAAACTTGGCCTCCAAGGAGTGAACAAGGGCCGGCCACCTAAGAGGGATCAAATTGCAAAGATTTTGTCTTTATGGGCAAAAAGTGTAATTTTGAAAAATATGATGATGTAAGCATTAGGTAAGCACATGATGTCATCAAGATGATGTCATCATGGTGAGGTAAGCAAAACTTGGGCACCAAGTCATGCAATGGCCGGCCAACACTTGTAGGGGTCAAAGTGCAAATATTTTTGCTTCAAGGACTAAAGTGCAATTTTGGAAAAATATTAAATCCAAATTCAAGGACTTTTTAGCAATTTTGAAAGTTCAAAATCAGCTATAAATAGGGGTGAAGGGGGGCGGATTTTTTAGTGGGAAAAATTGGAAAAACAAGCCAAACTATGGCAAAATTCTTCCATACCCATTTTCTCTCTAAAACCGACCCTAGGAAGAAAAAAAAAATTTGGTTGGCTGGATTTTTGGTAATGGCCAGACCTTGTGTGAGTGTGTGAGGCTCAATTTAATTGGCCAAAATTTTTGGAACCCCAATTGGAGGGGAGGCCGGTTGTGTGGAGCCAAGGAAAAAGGGAGAGAAAAGTTGGAATCAATCAAGCCAACCTCTTGGATTGATCTAGGTAAATCTCTAAAACCCTTAAGTTTTTATATTGAGCTTGAAACTAGATACTCATGTGGTTGTTTTTCATGAGGAATAGCCGAAAATTGGAACCCATTTAGGGGAGGAGAATCGGCTGCAATGGCAGCCAAGGGGGAGTGAGGAAAAAGTTGGAATCCAAGCTTGAGAACCAACATCCAAACTCTAGAGGTAAACCCTTGGTCCTAAACCTTTTTAATTTGAGCTTAAATTGGGGAAATTTAAGTGTATTTCCATGTTTGGGATGTAAGAGCATAAGCTCATTTTCTTATGCCATGCAATAAGTTTTGTGCTTGATTATGTGCTTGATTAGGGTGCTAAGGTCTCAATTATGATTATAGTGCATGGTTTGGTAATTATGCTTGCATGATTTTTAGGGTTTCATGCATGCACATAAGGTGTTTGATATATGTCCCCAACATGCCTAAGAAGTTATAGGTCATGCATGTTTATGTTTGAGCTAGATTAGAAGCTTGATTGATGATTGGTGATACAAATCAAATGTTTTGTAAACCCTAGTTTGGTGCAAGAACACCCAAGGGTTTTGCCTTGCATAAAGATGTTTGAATGATGTATGAATGTATGTTTTACGTTAGAAAACGCTGTATGATGATTGTAGGCTCTCGGCTGCTGCCGGTTGAGGTAGTGTGCACGTGTTAGGGCGTAAAACGAATTTAAACCCAAAAACTGCCAGTTCGGGTAAAACTGGCCAGTTTTCTGAAAAGCTAGATTTGAGGCCCTTAGAGGCCGAATTTGATAAAAGTTAAAACATGAAAGTTGTTCAGAAGGGATTTTCCTAGGGGTAAACGCAGACAGTTTTCATAAATAAGGCTCCGAAGGCCTTCGTTTTTATAAAAATCCGAGCCTAGTCTGCCCAGACCTAGTTTACACGACTAGCCAGTTTCAAATGAAAACTGACAAGGATACAAGCGGAACTGGAATTTTCGTAAAACATGAAAGTTTTAGGATTTTTCGAGAGCTAGAACTTTCATGCAGACAAATTTTTTAAAATCGGAATGGATTTTTAAACTGACACGGATTTCAAAAAAACTATGCCAGAAACAGGAAATTCCTGCACAGGATTTTCTAAAACAATACAGGCAAACTGTATTTTTGCACCAACACCAATGTTTTGACTGTAGGAACTGTTCCAAAGGCAGTTTTCAACAGTTAATAATTTTTACAAACCTTTCTCAAAGAATTACAATTTTTCAAGGGTTTTTATAAGAAATGAACAAAGAGAACCAAGTTTTTCCAAAGCAAAGAGAAAAACATGTTTTTGAACTCTAAGTTATATTTCTTTCGGTAACAAGACAATGATGGACGATAACCGGGAAGGATACCCGAGTTACTGAATGGGGTTCAAAGCCCAAGGTTAGCTTAGGATAATTGAACTAAGATTGACTACCTCAAGGGTTACTCAAGGTAACCCAACAAGGTGTTAAGATTGGGTTTGGATCTAAAACCCAAATGATTATGGATAGATAACCAGGCATAGGCCAAGGTTAGGATGATAACCTAACGCTATTCATGTATGATTGTGATTAATACCCAAGGTTACCTTATGTAACCAAGTAAGCTATCATGAGTATAGGAGGGGACATATAACTAAGACTATGAAAGGGTGTTGGTTAGGTCACCAGCATCTTAAGGTTATAATTATAATTATGAAGCCTTATACTATGTCCTTTGACATAACAGGAGATAGCCTGTTCTTGTGCCTCAGCTTGGAGTCGCACGAAATAGGACACAGCTAACCAAGTAAGTACAACTCCGCCTACAGCATAGGCCCTTTGTTGTTACTTGCCTAATGTGATGGTATGTGATGATATGTTATGGCGTGTAATGTTATGGTATGATATGTTATGGTATGTATGGCATGTTATGGTATGTTATGAATGAGGTTATGTTATGTTATATGTTGTAATATTGTGACATCATGAAGCATGTTCACTAAAGTTAAACCACCTGGTAAGAACAAGACAAGTAGGATGTTGTGTCGTGCCGACTTGCCACAAAGACGGGTTTAAATGGTATGGTTCATGGTTTGAGTTGGATTGGATGGCTACCTAAACTACTCCATGTTAAACTTTGTGTTTCATGGTTTGAGTTAAAATGGACTGCCGCCTTCAACCATTCCTTGGCTATGTACCACGGTATGAGCACACATGATAAGTAAAGGAATAGAACTAAATTAAGTTATGAATCCATAATTGATTCATAAGAGATCATAATTGGTTCATGCATAATGATATGTTTTGTGTCGCGGATGTAACAGTTGTACTTGCTGAGCGAAAGCTCACGTCTTACGTCTATGCTGTAGGTAAGCAACCTGCCAGCAATCTCTGATGCAATACTGTAGAGGGCTGGTGCTGCGGACTGTGAAATGTGGGATGGACACTGCCACGGCTTTTGAAAAAAAAAATATATATATATATATATATACTCTATAAAATGTGTTGTAATGAAAAAGGGTTTTCATATTTTCATGATGTTTTAAGTATGAATGACAAAGTTTATGTATGTATGGCAAGCAAGTTGCCTCTTGTGGTACTAATCCACATTAAGTCGGGTTTGGTCTACAATTTGATTATGATGGCCTTTAAGGAGGGTTTGAAAGTTCGGTACTCGAGAAAGTACCTATTAGTAAGTATGAGTTTGAGGATGAAGTTCAAGTTGAAAGTTTTAAAATAAAGTTTAAAAGAAAAAAAAAATTTCCCAAATTTTCTGCAAGTTTAAGTTAAGTATGTAAGTAAGGCGACGACCCGGCGTGGGAAGTCGGGGCGTTACAGTTTGATATCAGAGCAGAGTTCCTGCCATCCAGTTTCACAGTTCTGCTGCCAGCGCCACAGTTTTGTAAGTTTGTTTTCTTACTTTGTTTTATAAGATTATTATAATGGCATGTATCTGGTGTTATATTTGGGTCGGACTAAAGAGGACCACGAGGCTCCGTTGACATTCCGAGGAAAGGAGGAGAAGCTTTGCATCTTCAATAAGACTCAAGGAGTGGTAGCATGATATGGAGACCCTCCTCAGATTATGTTATGCAGGGACGTATCTTCAGGATAAGCTTGCCAGTCGAGCCGACGTTTAGTCAAGGAAGCTCGTGCAAGGAGCCTTGGCCAAGAGGATCTTGAGAGGAGATTCCTAAATGGATTTCTTGACGACAGCAAGGATCGCCCATTTATTACCGCAATATCGAGATGTACTAGGATATGTACATGAGACGATACGTCAGCTATGTTGCAGCTGACATGCTTATCCGATCGAGTTTATGGGCTTTTATTGCCAGTAAATCAGAGTCGCACAGTGGAAGCGTGATGGATAAACTAAGCTTACGATATGATGATCGCTAGAATAGCAATAAGAAATGAGTAGGCTCTAAGATTAGATAGCCTATCGTCTCATTTTGGGTATAGTGATGATAAGGAATCTTTCCATTTAAGGAATTGGATTGAGATCATGGAAGTTAAGTTTCCTGATTGTGAAACTTTTGCCCCATAAGAGAAATATTGGACATGGGGAAGATTTTGAGGATGCCTTAGTTTGGGGGTAGCAAATAAGCAATATGCTACCAACAACAATTTATTAGGCTATGATTTTTTATGATAAGGATGATGATTATGAGATTTGATGATATGAAGTTAACGAGGTTAAGGTCGATGGCACCAACCCTGAAGTCGACATATAATGGATGATTAAGGTCGACTGAAGACAACCATTTAAGTAATGGAAATTATGAGATGATGATTGGGAGTTTTAGATATCCCTTAGAACTATGATTATGCCTTTGAGCTTTGAAGGAAATGCTAAAGGCAAGAAGAACGTTTCTACTAGCTAACAAGTAGCTAGTTGATACAATGATACCTTTCATTGCATCACTTGAACAGTAATATGTTTTCAATAATACTATTTATTATTGATTTTCATGATTGAATTGGAAAAGATTCCAAAAAGTATCTTAAATGTAAGAACATATTAAGACACATGAAAAAAACAGTAACAGTAAGGTGTCGTACCAACCTCCCGTGATCGTGGAGGCTACATGTTTCAGTTGTGATCTTGACCGTCCGTGATCGTGAAGGGTCAAGTTTATATTATAAAATTCCCAGAACTGTTAGGAACCTTGCAAACCCTAGCTTTGTCTGGAGGCTGCGCGCATTTGGTACGTACACTATGGGCCCACATGTTAAGACAAGATAATAAGACACAATATGCTTTTCAAATATGAAAAAGCTATGCGATATGATATGTTTTTAAAGTATAGAAAAGTTATATATATGCTTTTCAAACATGGCAAGTTATATCATATACTTGCTCAGTTTTTCATGTAAATAGTTCTTGTAATGCAGTATGAAAGGAAAGTATGATGGTATGAAATGAAAGCATGAGAGTATGAGGAATGAATTATGATGATGTAGAAAGAAGATTATGGCTCTATATAAAAGACATGATCCCATTAGGGTATTAAAATGGGAACATGAACAAGTTATTCAATCCATAATAACTTGTTATGGATTGATGGTGGATTTGAAGAAAAGCCACTCAGGATTATTCGAATTTTCGAGGACGAAAATCTTTTAAGGAGGGTAGGATGTAATAACCCGAATTTTGATGACTCTAGATTTCCTTTGAATGAGGAAAACTTAAGTCTAGATCATGTTTGGAATAGAATATCTGTATAAGTTTGAGTTCTCGGTTAATTAGCTACGAGACTCAACGATGGATTACTTAGCCTAGTATAAGGCATTTTAAGGAAAATGGCGTGATGAAATTTCATGATTTCATGTTGGTCAAAGTTTGACCAAGAAAGTCAAAGTTAACCAAAAAGTCAAAGGGTTGACCAAGAACAGTCAAAGGTATGACTGTACAGTAATAGGATAAGCAGTATGAGAAATATACTGCTAAAATTATCTTTTTGGACAAAATAACAAGAATAAGCTATGAGACCACCCTAGAAAAATCAAGCACACTAAGTTGGATATCAAAGTCCTAATGACTTTCAGAAATAAGAAGAAAATTTTTACAGTCCATTTTTACGCAGATAAATTTTGGACTGCAGTCAAGTATAACAGTACTGAATTATACTGTGTATTAGTAAACACAGTATTAGAAATATTTATGTTAGCAAGAAAATAGACTGCATTTTAAGGAAAAAGCCAAACAAGGCCTTATGATGATGTCACCCTATTTTGGAATTATGACATCATTTATTGATTAAAGAAAATTGGAAAGTATTTGATGGCTCTATAACCTCCCAAAGGCCGGCCACTTGGAGGGTAAAAATGTAAAAATTTTACCTTTTGGGGTAAAAGTGTAATTTTTAGAAAATAATGATGTAAGCAAATGATGTCATCAAGATGATGTCATCATGATGAGGTAAGCAAGAAAACTTGGCCTCCAAGGAGTGAACAAGGGCCGGCCACCTAAGAGGGATCAAATTGCAAAGATTTTGTCTTTATGGGCAAAAAGTGTAATTTTGAAAAATATGATGATGTAAGCACATGATGTCATCAAGATGATGTCATCATGGTGAGGTAAGCAAAACTTGGGCACCAAGTCATGCAATGGCCGGCCAACACTTGTAGGGGTCAAAGTACAAATATTTTTGCTTCAAGGACTAAAGTGTAATTTTGGAAAAGTATTAAATCCAAATTCAAGGACTTTTTAGCAATTTTAAAAGTTCAAAATCAGCTATAAATAGGGGTGAAGGGGGCGGATTTTTGAGTGGGAAAAATTGGAAAAACAAGCCAAACTATGGCAAAATTCTCCCATACCCATTTTCTCTCTAAAACCGACCCTAGGAAGAAAAAAAAAAAAAATTGGTTGGCTGGATTTTTGGTAATGGCCAGACCTTGTGTGAGTGTGTGAGGCTCAATTTAATTGGCCAAAATTTTTGGAACCCCAATTGGAGGGGAGGCCGGTTGTGTGGAGCCAAGGAAAAAGGGAGAGAAAAGTTGGAATCAATCAAGCCAACCTCTTGGATTGATCTAGGTAAATCTCTAAAACCCTTAAAGTTTTTATATTGAGCTTGAAACTAGATACTCATGTGGTTGTTTTTCATGAGGAATGGCCGAAAATTGGAACCCATTTGGGGGAGGAGAATCGGCTGCAATGGCAGCCAAGGGGGAGTAAGGAAAAAGTTGGAATCCAAGCTTGAGAACCAACATCCAAACTCTAGAGGTAAACCCTTGGCCCTAAACCTTTTTAATTTGAGCTTAAATTGGGGAAATTTAAGTGTATTTCCATGTTTGGGATGTAAGAGCATAAGCTCATTTTCTTATGCCATGCAATAAGTTTTGTGCTTGATTATTTGCTTGATTAGGGTGCTAAGGTCTCAATTATGATTATAGTGCATGGTTTGGTAATTATGCTTGCATGATTTTTAGGGTTTCATGCATGCACATAAGGTGTTTGATATATGTCCCCAACATGCCTAAGAAGTTATAGGTCATGCATGTTTATGTTTGAGCTAGATTAGAAGCTTGATTGATGATTGGTGATACAAATCAAATGTTTTGCAAACCCTAGTTTGGTGCAAGAACACCCAAGGGTTTTGCCGTGCATAAAGATGTTTGAATGATGTATGAATGTATGTTTTACGTTAGAAAATGCTGTATGATGATTGTAGGCTCTCGGCTGCTGCCGGTTGAGGTAGTGTGCACGTGTTAGGGCGTAAAACGAATTTAAACCCAAAAACTGCCAGTTCGGGTAAAACTGGCCAGTTTTCTGGAAAGCTAGATTTGAGGCCCTTAGAGGCGGAATTTGATAAAAGTTAAAACATGAAAGTTGTTCAGAAGGGATTTTCCTAGGGGAAAACGCAAAAATTTTTCATAAATAAGGCTCCGAAGGCCTTCGTTTTTATAAAAATCCGAGCCTAGTCTGCCCAAACCTAGTTTACACGACTAGCCAGTTTCAAATGAAAACTGACAAGGATACAAGCGGAACTGGAATTTTCAAAAAACATAAAAGTTTTAGGATTTTTCGACAGCTAGAACTTTCATGAAGACAACTTTTTCAAAATTGGAATGGATTTTTAAACTGACACGGATTTCAAAAAAACTGTGCCGGAAACAGGAAATTCCTGCACATGATTTTCTAAAACAATACAGGAAAACTGTATTTTTGCACCAACACCAATGTTTTGACTGTAGGAACTGTTCCAAAGGCAGTTTTCAACAGTTAATAATTTTTACAAACCTTTATCAAAGAATTACAATTTTTCAAGGGTTTTTATAAGAAATGAACAAAGAGAACCAAGTTTTTCCAAAGCAAAGAGAAAAACAAGTTTTTGAACTCTAAGTTATATTTCCTTCGGTAACAAGACAATGATGGACGATAACCGGGAAGGATACCCGAGTTACTGAATGGGGTTCAAAGCCCAAGGTTAGCTTAGGATAATTGAACTAAGATTGACTACCTCAAGGGTTACTCAAGGTAACCCAACAAGGTGTTAAGATTGGGTTTGGATCTAAAACCCAAAAGATTATGGATAGATAACCAGGCATAGGCCAAGGTTAGGATGATAACCTAACGCTATTCATGTATGATTGGGATTAATAACCAAGGTTACCTTATGTAACCAAGTAAGCTATCATGAGTATAGGAGGGGACATATAACTAAGACTATGAATGGGTGTTGGTTAGGTCACCAGCATCTTAAGGTATAATTATAATTATGAAGCCTTATACTATGTCCTTTGACATAACAGGAGATAGCCTGTTATTGTGCCTCAGCTTGGAGTCGCACGAAATAGGACACAGCTAACCAAGTAAGTACAACTCCGCCTACAGCATAGGCCATTTGTTGTTACTTGCCTAATGTGATGGTATGTGATGATATGTTATGGCGTGTAATGTTATGGTATGATATGTTATGGTATGTATGGCATGTTATGGTATGTTATGAATGAGGTTATGTTATGTTATATGTTGTAATATTGTGACATCATGAAGCATGTTCACTAAAGTTAAACCACCTGGTAAGAACAAGACAACTAGGATGTTGTGTCGTACCGACTTGCCACAAAGACGGGTTTAAATGATATGGTTCATGGTTTGAGTTGGATTGGATGGCTACCTAAACTACTCCATGTTAAACTTTGTGTTTCATGGTTTGAGTTAAAATGGACTGCCGCCTTCAACCATTCCTTGGCTATGTACCACGGTACGAGCACACATGATAAGTAAAGGAATAGAACTAAATTAAGTTATGAATCCATAATTGATTCATAAGAGATCATAATTGGTTCATGCATAATGATATGTTTTGTGTCGCGGATGTAACAGTTGTACTTGCTGAGCGAAAGCTCACGTCTTACGTCTATGCTGTAGGTAAGCAACCTGCCAGCAATCTCTGATGCAATACTGTGGAGAGCTGGTGCTGCGGACTGTGAAATGTGGGATGGACACTGCCACGGCTTTTGAAAAAAATATATATATATATATATATTAACTCTATAAAATGTGTTGTAATGAAAAATGGTTTTCATATTTTCATGATATTTTAAGTATGAATGACAAAGTTTATGTATGTATGGCAAGCAAGTTGCCTCTTGTAGTACCAATCCACATTAAGTCGGGTTTGGTCTACAATTTGATTATGATGTCCTTCAAGGAGGGTTTGAAAGTTCGGTACTCGAGAAAGTACCTATCAGTAAGTATGAGTTTGAGGATGAAGTTCAAGTTGAAAGTTTTAAAATAAAGTTTAAAAGAAAAAAAAAATTTCCCAAATTTTCCGCAAGTTTAAGTTAAGTATGTAAGTAAGGCGACGACCCGGCGTGGGAAGTCGGGGCGTTACAGTTTGATATCAGAGCAGAGTTCCTGCCATCCAGTTTCACAGTTCTGCTGCCAGCGCCACAGTTTTGTAAGTTTGTTTTCTTACTTTGTTTTATAAGATTATTATAATGGCATGTATCTGGTGTTATATTTGGGTCGGACTAAAGAGGACCACGAGGCTCCGTTGACATTCCGTGGAAAGGAGGAGAAGCTTTGCATCTTCAATAAGACTCAAGGAGTGGTTGCATGATATGGAGACCCTCCTCAGATTATGTTATGCAGGGACGTATTTTCAGGATAAGCTTGCCAGTCGAGCCGACGTCTAGTCAAGGAAGCTCGTGCAAGGAGCCTTGGCCAAGAGGATCTTGAGAGGAGATTCCTAAATGGATTTCTTGACGACAGCAAGGATCGCCCATTTATTACCGCAATATCGAGATGTACTAGGATATGTACATGAGACGATACGTCAGCTATGTTGCAGCTGACATGCTTATCCGAACGAGTTTATGGGCTTTTATTGCCAGTAAATCAGAGTCGCACAGTGGAAGCGTGATGGATAAACTAAGCTTACGATATGATGATCGCTAGAATAGCAATAAGAAATGAGTAGGCTCTAAGATTAGATAGCCTATCGTCTCATTTTGGGTATAGTGATGATAAGGAATCTTTCCATTTAAGGAATTCGATTGAGATCATGGAAGTTAAGTTTCCTGATTGTGAAACTTTTGCCCCATAAGAGAAATATTGGACATGGGGAAGATTTTGAGGATGCCTTAGTTTGGGGGTAGCAAATAAGCAATATGCTACCAACAACAATTTATTAGGCTATGATTTTTTATGATAAGGATGATGATTATGAGATTTGATGATATGAAGTTAACGAGGTTAAGGTCGATGGCACCAACCCTGAAGTCGACATATAATGGATGATTAAGGTCGACTGAAGACAACCATTTAAGTAATGGAAATTATGAGATGATGATTGGGAGTTTTAGATATCCCTTAGAACTATGATTATGCCTTTGAGCTTTAAAGGAAATGCTAAAGGCAAGAAGAACATTTCTACTAGCTAACAAGTAGCTAGTTGATACAAGGATACCTTTCATTGCATCACTTGAACAGTAATATGTTTTCAATAATACTATTTATTATTGATTTTCATGATTGAATTGGAAAAGATTCCAAAAAGTATCTTAAATGTAAGAACATATTAAGACACATGAAAAAAACAGTAACAGTAAGGTGTCGTACCAACCTCCCGTGATCGTGGAGGCTACATGTTTCAGTTGTGATCTTGACCGTCCGTGATCGTGAAGGGTCAAGTTTATAAGACCTTTCGTAAAATCGCAAAGGCTTATAAAATTCCCAGAACTGTTAGGGACCTTGCAAACCCTAGCTTTGTCTGGAGGCTGCGCGCATTTGGTACGTACACTATGGGCCCACATGTTAAGACAAGATAATAAGACACAATATGCTTTTCAAATATGAAAAAGCTATGCGATATGATATGTTTTTAAAGTATGGAAAAGTTATATATATGCTTTTCAAACATGGCAAGTTATATGATATACTTGCTCAGTTTTTCATGTAAATAGTTCTTGTAATGCAGTATGAAAGGAAAGTATGATGGTATGAAATGAAAGCATGAGAGTATGAGGAATGAATTATGATGATGTAGAAAGAAGATTATGGCTCTATATAAAAGACATGATCCCATTAGGGTATTAAAATGGGAACATGAACAAGTTATTCAATCCATAGTAACTTGTTATCGATTGATGGTGGATTTGAAGAAAAGCCACTCAGGATTATTCGAATTTTCGAGGACGAAAATCTTTTAAGGAGGGTAGGATGTAATAACCCGAATTTTGATGACTCTAGATTTCCTTTGAATGAGGAAAACTTAAGTCTAGATCATGTTTGGAATTGAATATCTGTATAAGTTTGAGTTCTCGGTTAATTAGTTATGAGACTCAACGATGGATTACTTAGCCTAGTATAAGACATTTTAAGGAAAATGGCGTGATGAAATTTCATGATTTCATGTTGGTCAAAGTTTGACCAAGAAAGTCAAAGTTAACCAAAAAGTCAAAGGGTTGACCAAGAACAGTCAAAGGTATGACTGTACAGTAATAGGATAAGCAGTATGAGAAATATACTGCTAAAATTGTCTTTTTGGACAAAATAACAAGAATAAGCTATGAGACCACCCTAAAAAAATCAAGCACACTAAGTTGGATATCAAAGTCCTAATGACTTTCAGAAATAAGAAGAAAATTTTTACAGTCCATTTTTACGCAGATAAATTTTGGACTGCAGTCAAGTATAACAGTACTGAATTATACTGTGTATTAGTAAACACAGTATTAGAAATATTTATGTTAGCAAGAAAATAGACTGCATTTTAAGGAAAAAGCCAAATAAGGCCTTATGATGATGTCACCCTATTTTGGAATTATGACATCATTTCTTGATTAAAGAAAATTGGAAAGTATTTGATGGCTCTAGAACCTCCCAAAGGCCGGCCACTTGGAGGGTAAAAATGTAAAAATTTTACCTTTTGGGGTAAAAGTGTAATTTTTAGAAAATAATGATGTAAGCAAATGATGTCATCAAGATGATGTCATCATGATGAGGTAAGCAAGAAAACTTGGCCTCCAAGGAGTGAACAAGGGCCGGCCACCTAAGAGGGATCAAATTGCAAAGATTTTGTCTTTATGGGCAAAAAGTGTAATTTTGAAAAATATGATGATGTAAGCATGAGGTAAGCACATGATGTCATCAAGATGATGTCATCATGGTGAGGTAAGCAAAACTTGGGCACCAAGTCATGCAATGGCCGGCCAACACTTGTAGGGGTCAAAGTGCAAATATTTTTGCTTCAAGGACTAAAGTGCAATTTTGGAAAAGTATTAAATCCAAATTCAAGGACTTTTTAGCAATTTTGAAAGTTCAAAATCAGCTATAAATAGGGGTGAAGGGGGGCGGATTTTTGAGTGGGAAAAATTGGAAAAACAAGCCAAACTATGGCAAAATTCTCCCATACCCATTTTCTCTCTAAAACCGACCCTAGGAAGAAGAAAAAAAAAATTTGGTTGGCTGGATTTTTGGTAATGGCCAGACCTTGTGTGAGTGTGTGAGGCTCAATTTAATTGGCCAAAATTTTTGGAACCCCAATTGGAGGGGAGGCCGGTAGTGTGGAGCCAAGGAAAAAGGGAGAGAAAAGTTGGAATCAATCAAGCCAACCTCTTGGATTGATCTAGGTAAATCTCTAAAACCCTTAACTTTTTATATTGAGCTTGAAACTAGATACTCATGTGGTTGTTTTTCATGAGGAATGGCCGAAAATTGGAACCCATTTGGGGGAGGAGAATCGGCTGCAATGGCAGCCAAGGGGGAGTGAGGAAAAAGTTGGAATCCAAGCTTGAGAACCAACATCCAAATTCTAGAGGTAAACCCTTGGCCCTAAACCTTTTTAATTTGAGCTTAAATTGGGGAAATTTAAGTGTATTTCCATGTTTGGGATGTAAGAGCATAAGCTCATTTTCTTATGCCATGCAATAAGTTTTGTGCTTGATTATGTGCTTGATTAGGGTGCTAAGGTCTCAATTATGATTATAGTGCATGGTTTGGTAATTATGCTTGCATGATTTTTAGGGTTTCATGCATGCACATAAGGTGTTTGATATATGTCCCCAACATGCCTAAGAAGTTATAGGTCATGCATGTTTATGTTTGAGCTAGATTAGAAGCTTGATTGATGATTGGTGATACAAATCAAATGTTTTGCAAACCCTAGTTTGGTGCAAGAACACCCAAGGGTTTTGCCTTGCATAAAGATGTTTGAATGATGTATGAATGTATGTTTTATGTTAGAAAATGCTGTATGATGATTGTAGGCTCTCGGCTGCTGCCGGTTGAGGTAGTGTGCACGTGTTAGGGCGTAAAACGAATTTAAACCCAAAAACTGCCAGTTCGGGTAAAACTGGCCAGTTTTCTGGAAAGCTAGATTTGAGGCCCTTAGAGGCGGAATTTGATAAAAGTTAAAACATGAAAGTTGTTCAGAAGGGATTTTCCTAGGGGGAAACGCAAAAATTTTTCATAAATAAGGCTCCGAATGCCTTCATTTTTATAAAAACCGAGCCTAGTCTGCCCAGACCTAGTTTACACGACTAGCCAGTTTCAAATGAAAACTGACAAGGATACAAGCGGAACTGGAATTTTCAAAAAACATAAAAGTTTTAGGATTTTTTGACAGCTAGAACTTTCATGAAGACAATTTTTTCAAAATCGGAATGGATTTTTAAACTGACACGGATTTCAAAAAAACTGTGCCGGAAACAGGAAATTCCTGCACATGATTTTCTAAAACAATACAGGAAAACTGTATTTTTGCACCAACACCAATGTTTTGACTGTAGGAACTGTTCCAAAGGCAGTTTTCAACATTTAATAATTTTTACAAACCTTTATCAAAGAATTACAATTTTTCAAGGGTTTTTATAAGAAATGAACAAAGAGAACCAAGTTTTTCCAAAGCAAAGAGAAAAACAAGTTTTTGAACTCTAAGTTATATTTCCTTCGGTAACAAGACAATGATGGACGATAACCGGGAAGGATACCCGAGTTACTGAATGGGGTTCAAAGCCCAAGGTTAGCTTAGGATAATTGAACTAAGATTGACTACCTCAAGGGTTACTCAAGGTAACCCAACAAGGTGTTAAGATTGGGTTTGGATCTAAAACCCAAAAGATTATGGATAGATAACCAGGCATAGGCCAAGGTTAGGATGATAACCTAACGCTATTCATGTATGATTGGGATTAATAACCAAGGTTACCTTATGTAACCAAGTAAGCTATCATGAGTATAGGAGGGGACATATAACTAAGACTATGAATGGGTGTTGGTTAGGTCACCAGCATCTTAAGGTTATAATTATAATTATGAAGCCTTATACTATGTCCTTTGACATAACAGGAGATAGCCTGTTATTGTGCCTCAGCTTGGAGTCGCACGAAATAGGACACAGCTAACCAAGTAAGTACAACTCCGCCTACAGCATAGGCCATTTGTTGTTACTTGCCTAATGTGATGGTATGTGATGATATGTTATGGCGTGTAATGTTATGGTATGTATGGCATGTTATGGTATGTTATGAATGAGGTTATGTTATGTTATATGTTGTAATATTGTGACATCATGAAGCATGTTCACTAAAGTTAAACCACCTGGTAAGAACAAGACAACTAGGATGTTGTGTCGTGCCGACTTGCCACAAAGGCGGGTTTAAATGGTATGGTTCATGGTTTGAGTTGGATTGGATGGCTATCTAAACTACTCCATGTTAAACTTTGTGTTTCATGGTTTGAGTTAAAATGGACTGCCGCCTTCAACCATTCCTTGGCTATGTACCACGGTACGAGCACACATAATAAGTAAAGGAATAGAACTAAATTAAGTTATGAATCTCTAATTGATTCATAAGAGATCATAATTGGTTCATGCATAATGATATGTTTTGTGTCGCGGATGTAACAGTTGTACTTGCTGAGCGAAAGCTCACGTCTTACGTCTATGCTGTAGGTAAGCAACCTGCCAGCAATCTCTGATGCAATACTGTGGAGGGCTGGTGCTGCGGACTGTGAAATGTGGGATGGACACTGCCACGGCTTTTGAAAAAAAAAAATATATATATATATATATATATATACTCTATAAAATGTGTTGTAATGAAAAATGGTTTTCATATTTTCATGATGTTTTAAGTATGAATGACAAAGTTTATGTATGTATGGCAAGCAAGTTGCCTCTTGTGGTACCAATCCACATTAAGTCAGGTTTGGTCTACAATTTGATTATGATGGCCTTCAAGGAGGGTTTGAAAGTTCGGTACTCGAAAAAGTACCTATCAGTAAGTATGAGTTTGAGGATGAAGTTCAAGTTGAAAGTTTTAAAATAAAGTTTAAAAGAAAAAAAAAATTTTCCCAAATTTTCCGCAAGTTTAAGTTAAGTATGTAAGTAAGGCGACGACCCGGCGTGGGAAGTCGGGGCGTTACAATACAGCTCTCTTAAGGTAAAAGTTGGCTGAAAATAAGCCCCTAACACCTCATTTTATTTTCACACAAGTTAAGCTCAAAAACTCTAGCTTTCTAGCCACCACCAAGCTCAGAACAGAAAAAGGAACCACCAACACTATTCTCCATCTCCAAAACCCACTAGCACCCTCCTCCCTCCATCTTCAAGCTCTAAGCAAACCCCCGTTACCAAGTTCGAAGAAGTGTGAAATGGAGTTAGAGGACGTTTTACTAGAGGTAAACCAGTAGTATTCTTTGTGTTTTAGTCATTTTTTGAGAACTAAAGGATGATGTTTAGTTATAATCTTAATGTTAGACTTCTTCCTACCTAGGAAAATTTTTTGAGAAGAACTTTGGTGGTCCGAGATCTTAAAGGATCCACGGAGCATTTCAGTAAGATCTACAAACTTTGTTAAAACTTGTAGTTATTGTGGTATTATAGCATACATTATAAACATTGGTATGAAAAATAAATTATATGATAAGATTCTACAGAGGATAAGCTTCATTTTAGGCTTTGGAATCACTTGGTTTGCTTTTGTGTGTCTAAAGTTATGTGCACTTGAAGTTGTGACACAAAACTAGTGAGAAAATAAACCTCTGGGTTACAGCCTAGCCACGGGTTTTATGTACTCCGTGTAATACCCGAAATTTTGATGACTCTAGATTTTCTTAGAAACAAGGAAAACCTAAGTCTGGATCATGATTGGAATAGAATAACAATATAAGTTTGAGTTCTCATTTAACTAGTAATGAGACTCAACAATAGACTACTTAGCCAAGTATAAGGCGTTTTATGGAAAACGGCATGATAAAATTTCATGATTTCATGTTGGTCAAAGTTTGACCAAGAAAGTCAAACAAAGTTTGACCAAGAAAGTCAAAGTTGACCAAAATGTCAAAGGGTTGACTAAGAACAGTCAAAGTTATGACTATACAGTAATAGGATAAGCAGTATAGGAAATATACTGTGAAAATTATCTTTTCGGACAAGATAGCTAAAATAAGCTATGAGACCACCCTAGAAAAATCAACCACACTAAGTTGGATATCAAGGGCCAGATGGCTTTAAGAAATAAGAAAAAAAAAATTTTATAGTCCAACAATACACAGATAAATTTTGGACTACAGTCAAGTAAAACAGTACTGAATTATACTGTGCATTAGTGAACACAGTATTGGAAATATCTGTGTTAGCAAGAAAATAGACTGCATTTTAAGAAAAAGCCAAACAAGGCCTTATGATGATGTCACCCTATTTTAGAATTATGACATCATTTTTAATTAAAGAAAAATGGTGGAAAGAAATAAAAAATGTTGCCACCTTGCACAATGATGGCCGGCCATGTGGAGGACTAAAATGCAAATATTTTGTCCTTAGGGGCAAAAGTGTAATTTTTGGAAATATGATGATGTAAGCATGAGGTAAGCACATGATGTCATCAAGATGATGTCACAATGATGCAAAAAAAAAAAACTTGCCATGCAAGGGAAGATAATGGCCGGCCACATGTAGGGGTGAAATTGCAAAGATTTTGTCCTTAGGGGCCAAAATGTAATTTTTGAAAAATAGGTGATGTAAGCATGATGAGGTAAGCATGATGATGTCATGATTTTGCTTGGAGAACAAGGCTATGGCCGGCCACATGACACTTGGAGGGCATAAATGCAAATATTTTTGCATTAAGGGTTGAAATGTAATTTTTGGAAAAAAAAAATAAATCCAAAAATTAAGGATTTTTCACCTATAAATAGGTGAAGGGGGCAGCTGATTTTGCTCAGAAAAAAATAAGGAAACACCCCAAAACTATGGCCAAAAATTCTCTCACCCTTCCCCCTAAAATCCGAAGCCAAAAAGGAAGAGAAAAGAAAAGAAAAAAAAAAATGAAGAAGGATTTGAGCTAGGGGGTGGCCGGATTTCTTGGTGGCCGGACTTTGGTGAGGCAGCCATCAAGTGGTTGAAAAATTTTGGAACCACTAGGCCAAGGGGAGGCCGGTTGTGGGTAGTGGCAAGGAAAAGGAAAAATGGTTGGAACCAAGCTAGCAAACCTTGAATAGGTTAAGGTAAACCAATAAACCTCTAAGTTTTTATTAAGTTTGGAGCAAGAAATTTATGTGTATATTTCATGTGGTATGGCCGAAAATTAGGAACCCCATTTGGAGGGGGATGGCCGGTTATGGTGAAGGATCAAAGGGAAAAAGTTTTAGACCCAAAACCGAGCACAATCCTTGGATTGATTAAGGTAATCTCCCTTTGACCCTAAGCTTTTCAATTAGAGCTTAAATTTGGAGATTTAAGTGTATTTCTCTGTTTGGGATGTAAGAGCATAAGCTCATTTTCTTATTTCATGCAATGGGTTTAATGCTTATTAGGTGCTCGATTAGGGTGTTAAAGTCTCAATTATGATTATGGTGCATGATTTGATAAGTATGCTTGCATGATTATTAAGATTGCATGCATGCACATAAGGTGTTTGTGATTTGTCCCCAATATGCCTAAGAAGTTATAGGTCATGCATGTTCATGTTTGAGCTAGATTAGAAGCTTGATTGATGAATGGTGATGCAAACCAAATGTTTTGCAAACCTTGGTTTGGTGCAAGAACACCCAAGGGTTTTGCTTTGCATGAAAATGTTTGAATGATGCATGGATGTATGTTTTATGTTAGAAAGCGCTGCATGACTGATATTAAGCTCCCGCTGCAGGCGGTTGAGGTAGAGTGCGCGTAATAGGACATAAAACGAACTTAAAACCGAAAATTGCCAGTTCGGGTACAAACTGGCCAGTTTCTGGAAAAGTGAAATTTGAGGCCCTTAGAGGCCGAATTTAGAAAAACTTAAAACATGAAAGTTTTTTAGAACGGTTTTTCCTAGGGTACAGAGCAGACAGTTTTTAAAAATAAGGTTCCAAAGGCCTTCGTTTTTTAAAAAACCCGAGCCTGGGTGGTCAGTCCCAGTTTACACGGCCAGTCAGTTTCAACTCAGAAAATGAACAAGTTAAAGGCAGAACTGGGTTTTTCTCAAAACACAAAAGTTTTAGGATTTTTCGAGATCTAAAACTTTTGTGAAGACAACTTTTACAAAATCGGAATGGATTTTTAAACTGACACGGTTTTATAAAGACTGTGCAGGGAACAGGAAATTCCTGCACAGGATTTTCTAAAACAACACAGAAAAATTGTATTTTTGCACAACACCAATGTTCTGACTGTGGAGACTGTTCCAACGACAGTTTTTAGTATTCAATGATTTTTATGAGGCTTTATTTTAAGAACCTCGAATTTTTATAAGTTAATTAAAGGTTTTGCGCTTAATTCACCAAATTTTTCCAAGATAAGGAAAAAGGGATTTTTAAGCCAAAGTTTTGTAACAAGACGATGATGGACAATAACCGGGAAGGATACCCGAGTTACTGGACGGGGTCCAAAGCCCAAGGTTGACTTAGGATAATTGGACTAAGTTTGACTACCTCAAGGGTTACTCAAGGTAACCCAACAAGGTATTAAGATTAGGTTTGGATCTAAAACCCAAAAGGATTATAAATTAAATATGACCAGGCATAGGCCAAGGTTAGGATGATACCTAACCCTATTCACGTATGATGGGGGTTAATACCCAAGGTTACCTTAAGTAACCAAGTAAGTCATCATAAGTTATAGGGGGGACATATAACTAAGACTATGAATGGGTATTGGTTAGGTCACCAACATCTTAAGGATATAATTATGAAGCCTTATACTATGTTCTTTGAAATAACAGGAGATAGCCTGTTGTTGTGCCTCAGCTTGGAGTCGCACGATATAGGACACAGCTAACCAAGTAAGTACAACTCCGCCTACAGCATAGGCTCTTTGTTGTTAATTGCCTAATATGTTATAGGTTATGGTATGGTATGTTATGTTATGGTATGTTAAGGTATGTTATATGTTATGTTATGTTATGGCATGTTATGGTATGGTATGTTATGGTATGGTATGTATGGTATGTCATGGTATATTATGAATGAGGTTATGTTATGTTATATATTTTAATATTGTGACATCATGAAGCATGATCACTAATAATGAATCACATGGTAAGAACAAGACAAGTAAGATGTTGTGTCGTATCGACTTGCCACGAGAGCGGGTTTAGATGGTATAGTTCATGGTTTGAGTTGGATTGGACTGGCTACCTTAACTACTCCATGTTAAACTCTGTGTTTCATGGTTTGAGTTAGAACGGACTGTCGTCTTCAACCATTCCTTGGCTATGTACCACGATACGAGCACACATGATAAGTAAAGGAATAGAACCAAGTTAGATTATGAAACCATAATTGGTTCATAAGAGATCATAATTGGTTCATGCATGATGACATGTTTTGTGTTGCGGATGTGATAGTTGTACTTGCTGAGCGAAAGCTCACGTCTTACGTCTATGCTGTAGGTAAGCAACCTGCCAGCAATCTCTGATGCAATACTGTAGAAGGCTGGTGCTGCGGACTGTGAAATGTGGGATGGACACCGCCACGTGTTTTGAAAAATATACTCTATAAAATATGTTGTAATGAAAAAGGGTTTTCATGATGTTTTAAGTATGAATGACAAAGTATATGTATGTATGGCAAGCAAGTTGCCTCGTGTTGTACCGATCCGCACTAGGTCGGGTTTGGTCCACTATCCAAGTATGATAGCTTTCGTATGAGATGAGAAAGCTTGGTACTCAAGTAAGTACCTATAAGTAAGTATGAGTATGAAGTTTCAAGCTGGAAGTTTTAAAATAAAGTTTGAAAAAAAAAAAAAATTTTCCAAATTTTCCGTAAGTTTAGGTTAAGTAAGTAAGGTGACGGCCCGGCGGGGGAAGTCGGGGCGTTACACTCCGAACCCTTTAAGCCTCTAAATTTTGGATTAAAAGTTATAGATATAAATACTAGATTCTTTAAGCTTTCCAAAAAGGTATCATACTATAACGACCCGCCTAACGTAGGCCGTTACCGTACATATCTTATCTTACATACTTACTTACTTACTTACGTAATTAACGAAAAAAATTTTTATACGGCGTGAACTCACAAGAATACGTACGTACTTATAAACGTTTAATAAATAAACATGTTTGAACATAAAATAAACAAAACGCGTAGTTGTCACCATCCTATATTT
Source organism: Ficus carica (assembly GCA_009761775.1). Lineage (NCBI taxonomy): Eukaryota > Viridiplantae > Streptophyta > Magnoliopsida > Rosales > Moraceae > Ficus > Ficus carica. Next base: position 42,094 of record VYVB01000541.1, read on the forward strand.
CACAGCTAGCAGTGCCATGCTCCACCACCTTGCATCACAGATTGCCGCTAGGTTGCTTACCTACAGCATAGACGTAAGAAGTGAGCTTTCGCTCAGCAAGTACAACTTTGACATCCGTGACACAAATCATAATCATGCATGAACCATTTATGCTTCGTTATGCTTTCTTATTCTTTCTTAGCTTAACATACTAATTATGGGCCCCTTACATAACATAAGTGTACATACCGTGGCGCGCAGCTATGGAGTGCTTGGGGCGACCAGCCCAGTCCAACTCAAACCATAGAACAAACCTGACCTAACGCAGGTCGGTACGACACAAGACAAGCTTGCTTGCCATTATACTTAATTTTCATCATTCCATACTTTGGTCTTATTCTTATCATATGAATTGGTGAATATGCTTCATGATGTCCCACATAATTAAATCATAACCATATCATAACAATTTCATAAACTTTAAACACATCATATGTCAGGCCCCGACCTACATAGCTACGTAGGGCCGTGACACCGTACTTTCTTAACTTACTTCTTGATTCAAATACTTTAAACTTACTGAAAATTCTATAGTAAATTTTTTTTTTTCTTTTAAACTTTATTTTAAACTCAACTTAAACTTGACTTAATCCCATACTTATACTCATACTTATTTATAGGTACTTACTCGAGTACCGAGCTTTCACACTTCATTTGAAAGCTATTATATTCAAACCGTGGACCAAACCCGACCTAGTGCGGGTCGGTATAACACGAGGCAACTTGTTGCCATCATACATGAAACTTTTCCTTAACCATAACATCACTTTATTATAACATAACATAACATAAACACATTTTTTAAATATATTTTCCAAAACCCGTGGCGGTGTCCATCCCACATTTCACAGTCTGTAGCGCCATCTCTCCATAGTTTTGCATCAAGTATTATCGGTAGGTTACTTCCCTACAGCATGAACGTAAGTAATGAGCTTATGCCCAGTAAGTACAATATTCAATCCGCAAAACATTTTTAGTGCAAGAATGCATGAACCGATTATGCTTTCTTATGAATCAATTATGCTTTCATATATTAACTTGGTTCTGTTCCCTTACATGTCATGCATGCACGTACCGTGGTACATAGCCATGGAGTGGTTGGAGGCGGCCAGTCTAATCCAACTCAAACCATGAAACAAACCGTTTAACATGGAGTGATTGGGGCAGTCAATCCAATTCAACTCAAACCATAAACTAAACCGTTTAAACCCGCCCTCGTGGCAAGTCGGTACGACACAATAACATTAGCTTGTCTTATCTTATCTTATGACTTAAAAACATGTTCTTACCATGTGGTTTAATAATAGTGAACATGCTGCATGATGTCACTATATCAAAATATATAACATAACATAATATCAATCATAACATAAAACCTCCTGACATAATACATCGTAACATAAAAACATCATAACCTAATACATCGTAACATAATACATCGTAACATAAAATATCATAACATCACTTCATGATTTCTTGAAAAACATGCCATGCAACAAAAATGTTTTGTCCATGCTGTAGGCGGAGTTATACTTACTTGTTGTCCTATGCTCTTGGTTTATCGTCCAAACATGACACGACAACAATTCATACTCATGTTTCCAAACAGGGTGTAAGATAAGAGTCATTCACATTCTATCTTGCTATAAATCATAATCATTAAATGTTAATATCCTAACCAACATCTATGAGTAACCCTAGTTATATTTCGCTTTTATATGTCCTCCACATCTTCAAGATAACTCGTTTGGTACTTGCCGTAACCCTAGGACTCATGGCGCAACAAGACTTAAATAGTACCTTGTTAGGTTACTTCTGGTAATCCTGGGTACCAAGCCCAGTCATACTTGAATAGTGTCTAATTAGGTTACTACTAGTAACCTTGGGCCTAAGCCCAATTATACTTATACTCATATCCTGTTAGGTTACTAATCTTACTAAGGCCCAATTACTTTTTAAAGTAATACCCTATTAGGTTACTATTGGTAACCATGGGTTTTAGGCCCAACCCAACAGCTTGGGTATCTTATGTGGTTACTATAAGTAACCTAAATTATTTGGCCTATTAAAAATTGGTAACCTTTTCAGTTACTATTTGTCCTATAGTTGTTTATCATAGACTTGGCTTATTTCATTTATTTCATTCCTTGTTTGACAAATTTTAATCCCTTTTTATATTTTGCTTAAAACAGTCCCATAAACTTTGGTTATTAGTGCATGTGCAGGAATATCCTGCTTATGCACTGTTTTTAGGAAATCCTGTGCAGGAATTTTCCTGTTTTCTGCACAGTTCTTAAGATCAAGTTTTATCTTTAAATTGGTTTAGAATCTGGGAAAACTTTCTCATGAAAGTTTTAGATATTGAAAAACCCTACAACTTTGGTTCTAAACTCAAAACCCAGTTCTACCTTTAACTTAATCATATCTCTGGTTGAAACCAGCTGGCCGTGCACAGGGTCTGGGCAGACCAGGGCTCAGGTTTTCATAAAAACAAAGGCCTTTGGAGCCTTCTTTTGAAAAACCAATCATGTGGCCCCTTAGTATTTTCCATTTTCTACAACTTTGTAGTTTTGAGTTTTCCCAAATTCGGCCTCTAAGGGCCTCAAAATCCACTTACCATAAAACTACCCAGTTTTACCCGAAAACTGGCAGTTTTACATGTGGTCCATTTTACGTAAAATTTACGCGCACACTACCTCAAACGGTCGCCACCATGAGCCTACGACAAACATGCAGTGCGTTACTAACATTTTTCATCCACATGCATTGGTTCATACCCATGCAAACCCGTATGGTAATCTTGTACCAAACTAGGGTTTTAGGGTTAGTTTTAGCTCTTGATTCACATACCATTCCATTTCCAACATTCACGCATAACATACTTCTTCTTGAACATATGGGGACATATAACAAACACCTACTAGGCATACACACATACCATAATTTCTCTTAAGCATATTATCAAAAACATGCATCAAACCATAATTAGAGACCACCAAACCCTAATCAAGCACCTATCAAGTATTCTAAGTTTTTGCATGGAAAATAAAGGGTGAGCTTATGCTCTTACATACCCAACTTGAAATAAACATAAACTCTTAAATCAAAACTTAATGGAATTGCTTAGGGGGTTTAGGAGGGTTACCTTAACTCCTTGAGATTATATTTACAACTTGGATCACAAATTTCCTTCTTGCTTTTCTTTCTCAAAAATCCGACCCTCTCATTCATTTTTTTCCCTCTCTATTTGGCTCAGCTTTCTAAGGGGGAAGAGAGTGAGGTGAGATTTTGGCATAGTTTTGGGGTATTTTCACATAAAGTGAAGCAAATGAACCCCCACTCCATCACCTATGTATAGGTGATAATTATTTAATTTTTGGATTTACTTTTAATCCAAAAATTGCATAATAGCCCTTCAGAGAAAAATATTTGCCCATTGATCCTTGTGAGGTGGCCGGCCATGATAGGTTGCCTTGGAGGCCAAGTTACTTGCTCACCAAACAAGTGTTTGCTTACCTCACCATGCTTACATCATCAAGCATCCAATGACAACCGGCTATGTGTTGGCTTGAACCAACCAAAAATATTTTCATACTTATTTCTAACTTAATTGCTTGTTTCAAATGTAACCAAGCTTGTAACTAATCATTGGCCTACCATTGGCTTAGTTGGAGGCTTGGTTAGGAATATCCATAAATTCTATAAACCAATATTTACATACTTATCCATCATTACTTATTTTTCTTAAAATTACACTTTGGCCCCTAAGGACAAAATATTTGCACTTTAGTCCCTGAAGGTGGCCGACTATGGTAGAGCCACTTGGCTTCCAATGCATGCATAATTATCCACTTAATTCCAAAAATCCCTTAATATAATTATGCAGTCCATTTCCTTACTAACTTAGATAATATTAATATTGTTTTTCACTAAAAACAATACTGTCATACTGGATTGCAGTCCATAATTCATCTGTGTAAAATTGGACTGCGCATAGGATTTTTCTTAAGACTTGAAACTACTTACTCCTTATTGTCCTAAATAATGTGCTTGATTTTTCTAGGGTGGTCTTGAACCTTATTCCTGCTTATTTGTCCGTAATGACGGTTTATCGCAGTATAATTTTCATACTGTTGATTACACTGCAGTATCATCTCAGTCAAACCTAAAGTCAACCTGGTCAAACTTTGACCGGAATAAAATTTATAAATTCCTATTATGCCCTTTTTTCTCAAAAGGCCTCGTGCTTGACTAAGCAAACTATTATTGAGTCTCGTAGCTAATTAACCGAGAACTCAACATATACTGATATTCAACTCAGATCATGAGCTTCATATCGACATACATGATTCAATCTTAGATTTTCCTTGTCTCTAAGGAAATCACAAGTCATCAAAATTTCGGGTTATTACATCATATATCATATCATATCATCGCATATACTTTAAACACATCAGGCAAGTAAACAAACAATTAGCCTATGCTGTAGGCGGAGTTGTACTTATCTCGTATGCTATGTCCTATGCTGTGTTGCTCCAAGTCAGGTTGCAACAACATGCTACCTCCTGCTATTACAAAGGACATAGGGTAAGGATTCTATAAACCATAACCATAAAATGTTGGTAACCTAACCAACATCCATACATAACCTTAGTTATATGTCCCCCATACATCTCTTGATTACTTACTTGGTTACTACAAGTAACCCTAGGGTTTTAGGCCCAACTAACATATTTAGTATCTTGTTAGGTTACATTGGGTAACCCTTGGTGTGAGCCTAAGTCAAACTTGGGTCAAACTTATTGGGTTGCTAAAGCCCAAACTCCTAAGATATATTCTATTGGGTTACTATAGGTAACCTTGGGCTTTGGGCCCATTCCAGTAACTTGGGTGTCCTTCCCGGTTACCATTGGTTGCCATACTGTTACCAAATTATTAAGAGAACTTGTGGTCCAATACTTACTTTTCTTGTCTTGGAAAAACTTAGTATTACTTGTTCATTTTTCTTTATATACAAAATTCCTTGTTCAACTTTATCCTTTTTACCAAAAATTGTAACTTTTTGAGTAGGGCTTGTAAAAATTGTTAAGTGTTGGAAATTACCTTTGGAACAGTTTCTCACTGCCAATTTATCAGTGTATGTGCAGGAATGTCCTTTTCCTGCACCGTTTTAGAAAATCCTGTGCAGGAATTTCCTGTTTCCTGCACAGTTTTTGGAATCCAATTTTATTTAAAAATCTGTGTTGAATCCAAAAACGTTTTCTTCACAAAATTTTTAGACCTTGAAAAACCCTACAACTTTCATGTTTTACTCAAAACCCAGTTCGGTCTTTAACCCACTCATTTCCCTTATTGAACCTGTCTGGCCGTGCATGAAGTCTGGGCATGACCAAGTTCGGATTTTTGTAAAAACAAAGGCCATTGGGGCCTTCTTTTTTAAAAATGTTTGCGGTTACCCCTAGGAATTACCTTTCTCTACAACTTTTTAAGTTTTTCTAAATTCGGCCTCTAAAGGCCTCAAAACCGTCTTTCCAGTAAACTGTCCAGTTTTACCCGAGCTGGTAGTTTTTTTTTCTTAAATCGGTTTTTACGTACCAATTACGCGCACACTACCTCAAACGGTCACAACCGTGAGCCTACGACAATCATGCAGCGCTTTCTAACGTAAAACCTCATCATCATACATCCAAACATACACATGCAAACTCTTGGGTGTTCTTACACCAAGCTAGGGTTTGTAAATTGGGTTTGCATAATCATACATCAATCAAGCTAACAACCTAACTAATTCAACAACATGCACATCCTACAACTTCTTAGGCACATTGGGGACATATAACTAACATCATAAAACATACATGCAAAACCCTAAAATCATGCAACCATAACCACATAATCATGCATAATAACGTAAATCAAAACCACATAACACCTAATCAAGCACAAATCTAAAAATCTAAACTAGGGCATAAGAAATAAAATGAGCTTATGCTCTTACAATCCAACTTTGGAAATACACTTAAATTTCCAATTAAAGCTCAATTTGAAAAGCTTAGGGAACCAAGGAGGATTACATTAATCAACACAAAGGTTGGTGCTAGGTTTTGATCCAAACTTTTTCCCCTTGCTTTCTACCAAAACCGAATCCCTTTAGCTTGGTGTTCCTCCAAAATTTTCGGCCACCATTTGCTTGGTGATTCTCCAAATCCGACCACCACATTCCTATCTCTTTCTCTCTTCTTTTTTTTTTTTTTTTTTCTTCACTAGGGTTTCGGATTTAAGGGGAGAGAGTGAGGAAAGATTTTGACATGGTTTTGGGGTGTTTTCTCATTTTGTGAAGCAAAATGAGCCCCCCCCCCCCCCCCCCCCCTCTTTTAATTTTTGGATTTATTTTTAATCCAAAAATTACTTATTAGTCCTTGAAACAAAAATATTTGCTCACAGTCCCCCATGATGTGGCCGGTCATTAAGATTACTTGGAGAGCAAGTTTCTATTTCTTTCCCTAATTTCCAATAATTCCATAAATCCTTTAATTATCCATAGATGAGGTGTCCTCCCTCTTAGGCCTTGTTTGACTTTTCTCTTAAAATACAGTCCATCTTTATGCTAATACATATATTTTCAATACTTCTCTCAACTAATAACAGTACTGTTATACTGGACTGCAGTCCAGAATTCATATGTGTATAAATGGACTGCGTAAAATTTTTTTTATAGCTTTGAGCCATTTAGCCCTTATTGTCCTAAATAATGTGCTTGATTTTTCTATAGTGGTTTTGAATCTTATTCTTACTATCTTATCCGTAATGACGGTTTTTCGCAATATATTTTTCATACTGCTTGTCATACTACAGTACCGTCATACCTTTGACTTTTCTAGTCAAACTTTGACCAACATAAAATCATAAATTTTTTTATTATACCTCTTTGCTCAAAAGGCTATATGCTTGACTAAGTAATCCATTACTGAGTCTTATAAAATCATAAGAACTCACAAAATTTGATAAAAACCCTAATCAGGTTTTTCCATAAATACTTTCATGGTAAAGCTTAAATTCCTTTAAAATGGAAATCATAATATCATAAAAAACTAGTTATTACACATACGTCTTGAACGGATAAATGTGCAGTTTTTGGTGAATTTTACAACTTTGGACTACGAACCGAAAGTCTTTGCTGGAACCTTGTACTAGCTACGTGTTTTGTATATTTTGAGTTAGTAAACCATAATTTTTTACAAAAATGTTCTTATCATACGAAATAGACACTATAATATTTCCAATGAGATATATTTTGCCTCATTTGGATTTGTAAGTGAATTGTTATGATTTTTCTAAACTTAGCCATGAATCTGGAATTGTGGTACAAATGTGGGACCAATAGTAACAAAACCTAAGTTAATGGTATAAAACACTCAAGCACTAAAGGAAATAACTTTACCGCTGTAAAATAAATATCTCAAGCTTCAAAATGAGATATCATGCGTTTAAAACGGATATGTACATAAATTTTAATAAATCACATAATATTATATTATAATCTGGTAAACTGAGATTTTACCATGAGACACTTAGGAAAACATCCACATTAATGTTTGAAATGCTTGAAATCTTACAAAACAAATTATAAAGATAGAAAGTAGATGTTCCAAGCTTTCCAACAACTCATTAAGTGTCCAAAATGGGATTATATTCAAATCTACATAAATCTTACAAGTTAAAATCCTACACCGATAAAACGATTAAACATTAAAATATGATATAAGGGTAAGTCATAACATATGAACATATTTAGTTATTTAATGAGTTGGTAGTAAGCGTATGATCAAATAATGTGGAAAAAAAAACCCTAACTTTATAAAGTTGAATCACAAGTTTTAAATGAGCCAAAATAAAGTATACTAGAGGGTTACTGGACATATACCAAGAGACTATTTTAGCCCAACGAAATGAATATAACTAAGGGAATTGGGCCTTACAAGACCAATAATAGATGAAAGGTATACACTTAGGTGACTCATTGTCACCTTGATTGATTAATTAATTAATCACTTAATTAAATAATAAATACATAACCAAATGTAGTTAATAAAGTAATTAATTAATTGATTAATAATTAATTAATTAATTATAAGAGTTAGAAAATGATAATCAAGATTATTATGTTGAATAACTACATAATTATAATACATGATTAATTAGATATTAATTAATCATTAATCATTGATATAGTCATCAAAACAACTATGGATGATTAACTAGAGATTAATCAAATATTAATTATTAGATTAATCAAATTATTAATTATTAATATTAGAATTAATAATTAATAATTATTATATGAGAAAAAATATTTAAGTAACATAATTAAATTATTAACAATATAATTATTAATAAGTCAATTAAAATTATGTAATTTAATTATAATTATTCAATTAAATAAAGTAATAACTAACTATTACCAAATTAATTAGATAATTAATTAATTAATTGATTAATCAATAAATTAAATTTTAAAAAATAAAATTAATTAATAAATTAATTGAATAATAAGTAGTAGAAATTTATTTTAATACTTAATAATTAATATGAATTAATTGTTAAAGTTAATTATGATACAAGTAAATTAAGTTCACTACAGTTTCTAAAAGAAATAAATAAATGAATAAAGTAATATAACTATGATTCTGTCTAATAATGAGATATTGTTAAATCAGGAAAATTCCCACATAATAGGATATACAACTCTAAAAGTTTAAGCACATAAGACAATTAAGTACAAATCTCACCTAGAGCATGGAACAAAATATTTTTCTTTGTTGATGCTCTATGTTTGCTATGACTTGACTTGATGATGTGATGAGTATATGAGTTTTACGTATTGCTTTGATTAAGTATATGATGTGCATAATTTCTCTTGCACTAATATGATAGGCATGCCTCACATATATTTACGCCATAATGATAGGTGCATAGTGACATGTAAATCTACACATTGTCAAAATTAATAAGAATGAGGCAAATGAAAGATAGAATTAAGTGTCGTACCAACCTCCAATTAGTGAGAGGATATGATAAGAATGAAAGTTATAAGATATGACCTTGGAGGCTATTGGAGGGTCGCTCCCTAACTCCCCATTAGTTGCGCGTATATGGATACGACATAGGGACCCTTTAGTAGACAAAACATGTATATAATGAAGCATAAATGAACACACATGATCATATGCATTTTTGAACATTCTTGATGTTACGTGTGATGATATGATTTTATGAAAATGTCTTGTGAGATATTGTTTGTACTTGCTGAATGAAAGCTTATACTTGTGAGTTCGTGCTGTAGGTAATGTGGGTAAGCAACCTGCTACTTAGATGTTTCATGGACTGGCAAAGCTATTCGAAGGCGATGAAGGAAGAGAGTGGGATACCACCATGAATTTAATTTCTGCATTTAGACTTCTTAAATTATTTTGTATCGACTATATTTATAACTATGTTTCCAATGTTTTAGTACTACTAAACTAGTATGAGTATTTTATGAGAAAAAGACTTTAGACTCTTTCCTTTTAACTTACATGAAGTTATAGTTTTTTTTATTTTTTTATTTTTTTATAAATATTATCTAAATATGAATTTGAATATGATATTTATTATCTAGAGGTTTTCAATTTCCTCAGTTAAAAATTTTAGTAAATTTAACTTTTGTAGTACGAATATGGTTTATAAAAAAAAAAAAATTATGTATTTTTAGAACCAAACATAAATAAGTTGTAATGCCCCAAATGTTAACTAACAATAATATTAGGAAATTAACATTAGAATTAAAATGGGTAATGTGATGAGATAGCAACTTCTTAATTATAATGTTATGTTGAGTTATTTTCATAGGTGACGCGACGAGGACTCGATGTGCTAGAACAAAGTTCATGCCAAATTGATAAATTTTCCTTATGATGATTTGATGAATTTATGTGGCAATTTTTTTTTAGTATATATAATATGATATGTTATATAAATGGATATGTATATGTCTATATAATATATATTATAATTATATCCTGCTAGCTATACGTATATTTATATATAATTAGTTGTATATATATATATATATGAAGGTTACATATGTAATAACCCGAATTTTTATGACTCTAGATTTCCTTTGAATGATGAAAACTTAAGTCTAAATCATGTTTGGAATAGAATATCGGTATAAGTTTGAGTTCTCGGTTAATTAGCTACGAGACTCAATGATGGATTACTTAGGCCAGTATAAGGCATTTTAAGGAAAATGACGTGTTGAAATTTCATGATTTCATGATGGTCAAAGTTTGACCAAGATAGTCAAAGTTGACCAAAAGTCAAGGTAAGAGATCGCTCTAGAATAATTGTGAATAATATTTGGAGCAATGGGGATTTAGCAGTTTCAAGTTCTAAGAAGAAAAATCCATACACAGTCCAATTTTACGAAGATGAACTCCGGACTGCAATTTAGTGAAACAATACTGTTTTAAGTGAAAAATAGTATTAGTACTGATTGAGTTAGTAGAGAAATGAACTGAAACCCTATATTTAAGGATTTTTGGGAATTTAGTGGACCATTATGTATGGAATTGAAGCCAAGTGGCTCCACCAACACTGTCCACCTCACAGGGACTAAAGTGCAAATATTTTGTCATTAAGGGTTAAAGTGCAATTTTGTAATTTTTGAATTATGGAATTTATGGATATTCCTAACCAAGTTTCCAACTAGGGTTGAACTAAGCCAATGGTTGGTTACAAATTTAGTTAGCTTGGTTGCATTGCAACAAGCAATTAAGCTAGAGATAAGTTTGAGAAGATTTTTCTTTGCTTCCCACATGCTATGGTTGGTTTTTCATCCTTGGAAAACAAGGAAATATGCTTAGGTAAGCAAGGTGACACAAGCAAGGAGAGATAAGCAATCAAGAAGCTTGGTGAGCAAGCCAATTTTGGTTCACACATGGCTTGATAGCATGGTGACAAGTGTATGTTCTAGAAAGGCTTGTTGAGCAAGCCAATTTTTGGCTCCCACACATGCAAAGGCCGGTTGTGTATGGCTTGGAAAGCAAGCAAATTTTAGCTTGATGATGTCAACAAATGATGTCACCAAGGTGACATAGGCTAGGTGATGCAAGCTTGGCTTGTTGAGCAAGCACTTGCATCCTTAGTCTTCATGGCCGACCACATCATCTAGGGGGGGGACACCTCATCAAATCCTCATTGGATTTTAGGGAAAGAAGTCTTCCCTTGTTCTCCAAGGGAATGGCTAGCCAATAAGGCCACACCACATCACCTAAGGGGGGGCTTGTTGAGCAAGTAAACCCTTAGATGTAATTAGGAAACTTTAGCTTTTCATTCTCCTTTTTCCTTCCACTAGAAGCCGAACTTCAAGGGAGAAGAAAGACCATGTGTTGGTCGGTTTTTCTTGAGCAAAAAGCTAGAGAAAAATTAGAAGAAAAGCTAGAAAGAAAGGAAGAGAAAGGAAGGTGTGGAGGCCGAAAATTTGGAGAGAAATTCCATAGAGGGGAAACCGGATTTCTTGAGCAAGGAGTTAGAAGAAAAAGTTTAGATCCAAAGTTAGATCTAATCTCAAGAAGTAAAGGTAATCCTATTCTCCTAAACCCCTCTAGTTCTTTAATTAGGTTTTGATTCAAATTTTGTGTATTTTCATGTGGGAGAGGCCGAAAATTTGGAACCCCAATTGGAGGGGAAATCCGGACTTGTTGGCAGCCAAAAGGGAAGGTATAAATCCTCTAACCCTAAGTGTTTTATTTAAATTTCATTTGGGAAATTTAAATGTATTTCAAGCTTGATTTGTATGAGCATAAGCTCATTTAATTTTCTGCCCTAATTAGGATTTTAGGGTTATGTTTGATTGATGTATGGTGTTGCAAATCAAACGTTTTGCAAACCCTGGTTTGGTGCAAGAACACCCAAGGGTTTTGCTTTGCATGAAGATGTTTAAATGATATATGACTGCATGTGTTACATTAGAAGCACTGCAGGTCGTCGTAGGCTCACGGCCGAAGCCGTTCGAGGTAGTGTGCACGTAAAATTTACGTAAAATGAACTTAAAACCGAAAACTGCCATTTTCGGGTAAAACTGACCAGTTTCGGGAAAAGGGAAATTTGAGGCCCTTAGAGGCCGAATTTGGAGAATTTTAAAACACGAAAGTTGTTCGGAACGATTTTTCCTAGGGGGATACGTGAACTGTTTTCAAAAATAAGGCCCCAATGGCCTCCGTTTACCCCAAAATCCGTGGCTGATCCCCAGACCCAGTTTTCGCTCAGTTTTTCGGGATCAGCCAGTTTCAAACAAAAACTGGGACGAATCTAGGCTGAATTGGAATTTTTGTAAAACACGAAAGTTTTAGTATTTTTCGAGAGCTACAACTTTCGTGAAGAAAACTTTTTCAGATTATGAACCAATTTTTAAACTGGGATCGTTTTTCGAAGGGTGCGCAGGGAATCCGAAAATTCCTGCACCACTAGCCTTTCCAATGTCTTTAGAAAACTATTTTTCTACTACAAACTATTGTTTCGATTATGGAAAACTGTTTCAAGGGCAGTTTTCAACCTCAAATGATTTTATAAAGCACTAATCCAAGAGTTTGGATTTTTACGATTTAAGTAAAGGATTTTTATGAAGTTTTGGGATTAATTTCCCTAAATTTTCCAAGTAAGGGAAAATGAATTTTTCAAGTTGGAGTATAGCAAGCGATTAGTTTACGAAAGGTAACCGGGAGTTATACCCGAGTTACTGGGTCAAGCCCAAAGCCCAAGGTTGACCCAACAACGGTTGACCATAGTTGACCGAAGTTGACCATTGTTGATCATAGTTGACTTTGGTTGACTAACAAGTGGATTTTAGTATAACCTTAAGGGTTAGTCAAGATAACCCTAAAGGACACCAAGATTAATAAACTGGGCTAAGGTATAGGGTTACTATTTGTAAACCAGTAAGACATCTAGTATCGGGGACATACAACTAGGAATATGTAGACATGTTGGTTAGTTCCCCAACATTCCACAATACTAATTAGACCCTTACCTATGTCCTTCAACTAGCAGGAGGAAACCTGCAGCTGTAACCAGAGGAGAAGCAGCACTACGTAGGACATAACGAGAGAGGTAAGTACAACTCCGCCTACAGCATAGGCCCTTTGTTGCCTGATGTAATGTGTTGATATGTGATAATGTGTTATGCTATGCTATGGCTATGATATGCTAAGTTATGTTATGACATGCAATGCCATGTTTTCAAAAATGCCATGTTTACAAAAATGCCATGTTTTCAAAAAGGCCATGTTTTGACTAATGTTGATTATGTTATAATATTGTGACATCATGAAGCATGTTCACTAATATTAAATCACTTGGTAATAACAAGACAAGTAGGATGTTGTGTCGTGCCGACTTGCCACAAAGGCGGGTTTAAATGGTATGGTTCATGGTTTGAGTTGGATTGGAAGGCTACCTAAACTACTCCATGTTAAACTTTGTGTTTCATGGTTTGAGTTAAAACGACTGCCACCTTCAACCATTCCTTGGCTATGTACCACGGTACGAGCACACATGTTATGTAAAGGAATAGAACTAAATTAAGTTATGAATCCACAATTGATTCATAAGAGATTATAATTGATTCATAAGAGATTATAATTGGTTCATGCACAATGATATGTTTTGTGTCGCGGATGTGATAGTTGTACTTGCTGAGCGAAAGCTCACGTCTTACGTCTATGCTGTAGGTAAGTATCCTGCCAGCAATCTCTGATGCAATACTGTGGAAGGCTGGTGCTGCGGACTGTGAAATGTGGGATGGACACTGCCACAGCTTTTGAAAAAAAAATATATACTCTATAAAATATGTTGTAATGAAAAAGGGTTTTCATATTTTCATGACGTTTTAAGTATGGATGACAAAGTTTATATAAGGCAAGCAAGTTGCCTCTTGTGGTACCAACCCACATTAGTTCGGGTTTGGTCTACAACATGATTTAGATGGCCTTCAAGGAAGGTTTGAAAGTTCGGTACTCAAGGAAGTACCTACCAGTCAGTTGAAAGTTTTAAAATAAAGTTCAAAAAAAAAAAAAAAAAAAAAAAGAAAAATCTTTCCCAAATTTTCCGCAAGTTTAATTTAAGTATATAAGTAAGGTGACGACCCGGCCCACGTCTATGTAGTCGTTCCCCTACGTAGATGGTGTAAGTCGGGGCGTGACAACATATATATGGTATGTAGTATTTGTGATTAAGTTAATGTTAAAAAAAAAAGGGAAGTATGTTATCCGAAAAAGGCTTATTTTATATAATGCTAATTTCTAACTCAATCATGAATTTTTAAATGTCGAAAATTATATTGTAATTTAGATAAACTTATAGAGCTTTTCATAAGCTTTCCAACACCTACTCATTTGTGCAAATCCGATATTAGAGTAAGAAGTTATGACCAGTATACTATTCGGATACCTGCTAGTCACCAACCAGTTTAACATGTGCGATTGTAGGTGCAAAAATTCTAGAGGTTAACCTAGTTGTTTCCTTTTCCTCCCACACGTTTTCACACCCTAATAACAGCCATTCCACAGCAATTAAGAGACAATTAAACCAAAAAATTCAATCTCAATTAATTCCAAAATTTATTTGGAATTTAATTACTCACAAATTGTTTTTATAATTTTCAAAATTTCTCTTTTTACATGCTCTCTCTCTCTCACTTCCCTAGCCTCCCTTTCCCTTTATTTCCCATTCTCTTTGTCTGATCTCTCTGCCCCTCTCTCACGCACAAATAGAACAAAAAAAAAAAAAAAAAAGAATCCGCCAAACCTCCAAATTCTTCTAAGCCGAAAATCAAATGATTTCAAGGTATGTTTCGGTATTGTTTGATGATGATGATCATTTTGTTATTTGTTTTAGTTTGGGATTCTTTGAGGATTTGGATGATTTTCTTGATGAGTGTCTTCATGTGAGTTTGAGGAGAGGATGAGAAATATTTATCGAATGATGATCGAAAGAATGACGATATGGTTGATTTTGTGAACAAGACGAAATTAGGGTTTTTGATTTCTTGATTTATGATTTCATTGGTATGGTGATTGAATAATTTTATGTGTTAGAAACATGTCTTAGGGTTGTTTTGTGTGTGTGTGTGTGTGTATGAATCATATACATTGTGGTGATAATTTTTTTTTTTTTAATGATTTTCGGATTTGACCACTGCTATTGGAATTTCCAGATTTAATGATAAGTTTTCGAAACTACTTTTAAGGATGCAAAAAGCCTCAATTTTTAACAAATTTGGTATTGTTGGAAATCCCTGGATATCTATTTTCATTTGAAATTAGTTTCATATCGTTTGGAGATATATGTGAAGTTTTATGATTTTTCAAAGAGGCAGAGGTCCGCCTGCCAGATTTTATACAATTTTAGTGGTCCGTTTTCAAAACTATTTTTGAGGATCCAAACGGTCTCCGTTTTTAACAAATTTGATATTTTTAGAAAACTCTGGATGTATACTTTTATTTGGAATCATTTTTAGATCATTTGGAGACATATGTGAATATTTGTTATTTTTCAAATAGGCACAGGTCCGACTGCCAGTTTCTGTAAAATTTTAGAAATCAAATTCAAACTATTTTTGAGGGTACAAATGGTCTTCATTTTTTTCAAATTAGGTACCATTAGAAAGATCTAGATGTCTAATTTTTTTAAAATTGGTTTCAGGTCATTTGGAGCCCTGTATGAATTTTTATGAATTTTTGAATGGACAAAGGTCTGATTGGCAGATGCTATCAAGATTTGAAATTTCATGAAATTGTTCAATTTTTGTATTGTTATGTTATTGAATGATGAAATGGGCCCTGTAGGTGCTGCTATGATATGATGGATGTGTTTAATGAATTATTATGAGCTTTTGTTGATTTTATTATATTTATTATTCATGGCATGAACGGTTCTAAAGGCGAGCACCCGAGACCTCAATCGCGCGTCACCATCAGAAAATTTGAAAAGGTTAAGTAAGGCGTTTAGGTAAGTACACTCTCATCTACAACATGAATTAAAGATTTGAAAAGTATATGTTTTGATGTTGATGATGATGTTATGATGCTCTTAAATAATACTTCTCCTATGATGACGTTTTGTTGAAAAGTATATATATGGTATGTATATATATTTTATGTTTTAAAATGGCGTTGTACACCCTTGATGATGATGATGATGATGATGTTATCCGGTGAGCTGACTTTTGTCACCGTTGGTTTGTGATTTGCTACCCCAACCCTTCCGTGACTAGCGCGCTATGATGGTACAACGCCGGGCCCAATATATGACGGTTTTAAAAGTTAAAAAGTTTTTAAATTATGTTTATATTTATGATGATAAAAGAAAAATATTTATTTACATTTGTGATATTTAAGTGTTTTACTAAGCCCTTGCTTATATAAGTTAATTCATGTTGCAGATAAAGCAAATGGTAAGATATAGTGTTGGAGGAGCTTGGAGCGGATATCGGGACGATATGTGATAGGAAAACGGGAGGAACGATCATGAGATGTAATTTTTTATTATTATTTCAAATAAAGTTTTGAGACTTTAGTTTATTATTATTTCATTGGATGTTTCATATGGAGTTAAATTTTATTTCATGAATTGGGTTTTTAAATAAATATATATATATATTAATTATGAAGTTTTAATTTTGATATAGTTTTAAAAAAAAAATTCTAGAGTTTTTCTAAAATTATCTAAGTAAAGTTTTCCGTTATGTAAATATTTTTATTTTAAGCTTAATATTTTCCGCAATTTTATTAGATATGAATGATTAAATAAGAAGTCAACTGTAACGGTTCATGAGGGGTCGTTACATAAGTGTTAAGACCAAATTAAAGAAGAATAAGTAAGCTAGTTAACGGTTCGAAAAGTCGGGTCGTTACATTAATTTTAGTGGGGATTATTTGAAAGAATATTTTTTTTAATGAAGACAAAATATGGACTATATGACAATATTTTATTTCTAATGAGGACAAATTGTAAAAATTATAAAATTTTTAGTTAAAACTAGAAGAACAAAAACTTTGAGTGGGGGCTCTAGCCCCCACTATCACCCCCTTAAATCCGTCTCTGGTCACGAGAAGCTTCCTAACTGAAACTCCTTAAAGCATTCGAAGCTTGTCTTGACAGTCGTAGCCGTCTGTCGTGGTGAAGTCATATATGAACCTCTTTGTGACTACCTCATGAAACCTCGGTTGTTGTCACGAAGCTCAATGCCGAGGGTGCTGTTAATTGAAGGAAAAGATATCTTATAAGATTTCATTCTGCCATGCGAGTCTGGCCATAAATGTATATTCATTATTTAGAGACATACATTTAATAAGATTCTATTCTACTTTTCTAATTACATCTTCTTCTTCTTCTTTTTTATTTGTAACTTAAATTTTCTAATGAGTAATCTATTTATGAATAAAGCATAATTGAGAATTTGGTGACTATATGATAAATGTAGTCGAGCGTTAATTTCACCCATGTTAGGAATATCATTGATTTCGTTATAACAAAGCTGTGGTCTTGTGGATTATATATTGCATCTATAAAATTTTGAGCTTAATTTTGATTAAGGAGTCTCGTTGACAGATGAAGAAATACTATTTAAATTCACTAATCACTCAAGGTTATCGTGAACCTATAAATTGGTTGGAAACGAAGTTATTACTTAGTGGCTTGTTCAATGTATCCTATTGAAAAATAGCCAAGATCACAATATTAATAAAATAAAAGGTCCGGCATTTAAGATATTTTTATGAGAAGCTAGTTATATAAATAAGCTTTGTTAATACCTCAAAAAAAAAAAAAAAAAAAAAAAAAAAAAAAAAAAAGCCTTGTTAATATGAAATAGTTATGCGATCTGATCATCCACAATGAATACTCATAGACATAGTTAGCCATAACTGTGAATTTTGTTTGACGTCTCTAATTATTTTTTGAAATAATTACATAAAAAGTTCATTTTTAGAATTTTGTTTTAAAATATATATCTATTATTTTTTAACAATACTACATATATATCTATTTTTTTAAAAAAATAAATGTTTATAGTACATATTTTACACTTTTATTATGATTGACATCATTTAATTTTTATACTAATTCTTTTATAAAATATATCTATTTTTTTAACAATACTAAATATATGTCTATTTAAAAAAAATGTTTATAGTACATATTTTACCCTTTTATTATGATTGACATAACTTCAGTTTTATACTAATTCTTTTTTTTTATTTTTAAATTTTTTATTTTATTAATGATTTTTTGTTGTTGTTGATAAATGTGAATTACCGTTAATAAAGTCAAATTAGTTTAAAACATCAAAGTACTTATAGTATATATAACTTCAAAAAAATTATAATAATTATAAAAGATTTACTATAAAAATGATGATTCAGACCAAATAATAAATACAACAAAAAATTTTGATACAGATTGATGAAATTGAAATATTTATAATTTTTGTATAAAAAACCACTGAATTCTTTATGGAAAAACCTATTTATTTATTTAATATACTATAAATGAAATGATTGTCATTTATATCTCAATCAAACAAATTGAAGAATAATACAATAAATGGAATCAATAAACATCAACTAATGTTGAATCCTTATGATATTTTACTCAAAAATATATGACAAATAATTATCATACCATTCAAAAATAAATTAACTGTATAAACTCTAATTCAAATATGTCATGAAATCATAATTTCATGCCGTAAAATCAGAGTAAAACTTATTAACTCACATTTTATAGGGAAAAGCATCTGAATGATACAAATCTTGAGACTCTTCCACCAACATGATACAAAATTAAACTAAAGTTAACTAAATTTGTGTCATGTTGGTCAAAAATAGAGAATTTATGTCATGTTGGTCAATAGATAAAATAAAAGTGGTTATTTAGGTATTTTATTCATTCTAGGCCTTTTTTTTTTTTTTTTTGGAAGGCAATGATGACTTTCATTCATTAACCAATAAATCAGACCAAACAAAGCAGTCCATAAATTTGGGCAAACTATCAATCCACACACAAGAAACCGAATTAGAAAGAGCATAACTAGCTAGAAAGTGGGCTACCTTATTCCCTTGATGGGAAATATAGCGAACATTACCACTCTCCACTTGCAAAATAGCATCAGTATCACAAATGTCTTGAATAACATTAGCTTCTGAAGAACAGGGTTGGAAGTAGCACGAACCATATTAATCGCATCTGTCTCAACATCCCAGCGGTTGTAACTTTGAGATAGAACAAAGTAGACTCCCTCATGAACAACCAAACACTTGCCGAGATGGGGAGAAAATGGACCCATCATGCGCCTAGACACCGCCCCTAAGACCACACCATGTTCATCCCTAGCCACCACGCCAATGCCAATAAACTCCCTAGCATTACTAACCATTGCATCAACATTCACCTTGATCCCTCCCAGATGCCGGTGGTTGCCACAACAATTTTGGAAGAGAGATACGCTGAGCAGGAGCTTCGTCCAAACCACAAATAGGTAAGAGATAAGAGATTTATCTAGTTCACATAGAATAAATTCTGAAACAAAAACAAAAAAACAAAAAAAACAAAAAAACAAAAAAAAAGGAAGCATATGCGTTAGTGTAGGGCTTATTTTTGTGGCAACAACTAAATATAATATAGAGGGTTAAGTTTCGAAAAGAGTTTGGAATATAATAGAAATTTTATTAAAGATATTTTCGTTAAAACTGATTATATTGATTTTAAAAGGTTATGTAAGATAATCAACAAATGACACAAGAGAAGAATATCAATTTAAATCAAATAAGCGTTTTTTTATTTTATTTTAAAAACATACCATTTAGTGGTTGCATGTATAATATAGTGATAATATCATACTACATCTAAAGGTATAGAGTTCGAATCTCCAATCCCAATTTAAAAAAAAAAAAAAAAAAAGTTGTTTAGAACTACTAAAATTGTTTAGTAGTGTGGTTGGAAATATAGTCAATTGGTTATACCACACCTTATTCTATCTAAATATATAGAGTTTGAATCACCCAACTCTCGGTTCAAAATATATATATCATTTAGTAATTTATTAAAAATAAAAAGAATAGAGATGAAGGGACTTGAACTCTTCACCTTATGATAGAATCAAGTGTGGAATGACCTTTAAATTATGCGTGCAGCCACAGTTAGTACTACAATTTTAATAAAACCCATATATATATTTCAAAAATAAACTAAATCTAAAAAATATATCAATATGTGCATATTAATGTACATTTATACCCTTTTAAAAAAAGTACATTTAAAAAACTATAATAACAATGATGGCGAGAAAGAATATATATCCTTCAAAAAAAAAAAAAAAAAAGAAAGAAAGAAAGATGGAAGATATGTCATCATTATTGTGCAAAAAAATCTGATAAATAAATTAATGAATTATTACTTATGAATCTCTTTAATGTGAATTTAAATAGGACTTATCTTTTTTAAATAATTTTTTGTTTGAGACACACCGAATACAAAAATGTATTATAGAAATAAGAATTTCAGATGAGTCTTCAATTAGCATTCCTTGTAGGAATAGGATCCCCTTAGTTAATATACTTTAACTAAGATTCCACTTGTCCCAATTTCTATAAATTCGATTGCAAGCTTTTCAGATCATCTAAAACATAATAGTAAAAGTATAGGAAAGAAGGCGATAGTGGAAGAATGGCTTCACCGGCTTCAGGTTCTGAATTTTTCCTTTTCAATTTTATGGTTTGCATCACAATTTTTTTTTCTTTTATTCTTGTTTCTAAATCATGAATTTTTTTTTTCTTCCTTTGTTAATCTCAATAACATGTTTTCGCAATTCTGAAAAAATACTTGAATGAACAAAGTATTAATAAAGTCGATGAGTTCTTCCCAGTTTCTATCTTTCCTTAACTTTCTATAACTTTCTATAGGAATTCATTAATATTTCTTATTGCCAGAAGTAAAGAGAAATATTTTTTAGAACCCAAAAAAATAAAAATAAAAAGTTATAATAAATCGTGTAATATTGAAAAGATGTTAATTAAGTTGTGTTTCTCTATCTGCTTTAAAGACTCGAAGGGCAATCTTCTACACAAGATATAGACATTCTTTTTCTCCTTAAGCAATAAGACGTGATTGATCTTGCTTTTCTTACTAAGACTCAAACCAAGATTCTTATGATTTAAGTTTAAGAGCTAATTTATTATTTCCTAACTGTAATTCTACATCGGAGTCCACTATCTAAGACATAGGATTCAGATTTTCTATCCGGGTTCAAAAAATAAATAAAAGAATAACATTCTAACTTTAGCTTTTCTTTTGTTTTGTCGTTTCTCAAACTTATTGTCTGTCATAATTTTTAAACAGATTGGGAGTATTTGCCAAAGCACCTTTTCGACATGACCTTGGAGAAATTGGAATCACTAATAGATTATTTGAGGTTTAGCGCTACTTGTGTTGAATGGCATTCAATTGCAAAGGACAACGAAAGTAAACGCATCACAATGCCTCGTTTTCATCAAGTTCCAATGCTTTTGATCCCTAGTCATGAAGACCAACATACATGGAGTGCATATAATGTGCTCAATAATGAGTTTCTTGGCACACAATTATCCGTGCCATATGGTAAACGTTTTGGTGGCTCTTCGGAGGGATGGTTAGTCGCTGTGGAGGAGAATTTTTCAGTAACACTCTACAAGCCATTTTCCATGGTTAAAGAGGGAAGTCGTAATAACACGGACCATATTATCCGGCTACCATGCTTGTTTCCACCTGAGCCCTATGAGGAATATGATTATCATGTTTTTAAGACTATTATCACAGCTGATCCACTAGAAAATCCAAATGATTGCATAGTTGCAGTGATATTTAGCGATATGTGCTATTTGTCTTTCATCAGGCTTGGTAAAGACACCGCATGGATTAGAGTTGATGTTCAAACAGTTCTTCAATTTGAGACATTTCACGACATTACATACTACAATGATTGATTTTACGCTGTACATTTTTCTGGGAAACTAATCTCTTTTGATGTCTTAAACTCAACCAATATAGATGTCAAGTTAATCGCTCATGATTCGCCTCCAATTATTAGAGATATTGAAGATGGAGATTTGCAATATGAAGATGACATTGAGGATGATGAGGATGAGGATGAGGATGAGGATGAGGATGACGACGATGAAGATGACAATGACGATGGTGTAAATGACAATTATGATGATGATGATGATCCCCATTATCTTAGTAGCGAGACCAAGAAATATCTTGTCAAAACTTGTGAAGGAGAGTTGTGGATGATTACGAGATGTTTCCGTAGGGATCCATTGAATGACTTTGAACCAAAAACAACCACAATCAAAACTTATAAATTGGATTATAAGGAGTCAAGGTGGGTTGAGCTAGAGAGACTAGGAGATGTTTCTTTATTTTTGGGTGATAACTCCTCCATATGTGTGGTTGCATCTAGTTTTCCAGGGTGTCGACCTAATTGCATCTACTTTACACATGACAACGATATATATCCGAATAATTCTCATGGGCCTTATGATTTGGGAGTCTTCCATGTTCAAAGCGGTGAAATTGAGTGGCATTTTTCCATAGATGCAGCTAGTATTGCCACGATGTCAAAGCGACCTCCTATTTGGGTTGTACCTACAATTACGTGCTAGTTAAGTTACAATAATTAAGCATTCTTCTTCTTCTTCTTCTTTTTATTTTTATGTTTTATTTTATTAAATTACTTATCTGTTTGGAGGTCGATATAAACCTTCTTTTTCATGTATTTTTGATTAAGCAGTTCAATGTGAAACCCTAATTTTGTTTTGTTTCTTCAATATAATTCTTAGTTTTCAAAGTCAAAGCCTTGATATTTAACTCTCTCATTGTTAACTTTTATTTTAATTTCTATTTATGGCATACGCACGTCATCATCCGGAAAATGCTTAGTTATCAATACAGTTTCCTACATTTTCCATAATCATAAAATGTACACTCCCGGCACATGTGTAATTTTGTTAGCCGAATTCAATTTAAAGACTTGATATTTAATAGTTGCTGCCAAAAAACAACATTTCGTTTTTTGGTTTGCATTTTGAAATGGTTCTAAAAAAGGTTATCCCTTTATCTCATTCCTTGTTCCTAGGAGCGGTACAGACACCCAATTCTAGGAAGAATATCCCCTCGAATCCCCTGTTACACCCCAACCCGAATTCTAATGTCGTATCATGGTCAAAGAACTTTCAAATAGGTCCAGCATCTATTTGTTTCATCGCATCACGCCTATCCGATCAATAACGAAAAACCAACCAAGAAGAGAGATTCAAAACAATCTATATATCAAATTATTAAAAAAGACACCTTTTTTTTTTTTTTTAACCTTTTCTTTTCTAGGATGAGAGAGAGATCCTTACTTTTGTTCTCAAACGAGTATACTCCTCATCCTGGGTGCGATTTTATTAAAGATGGGATCCGATGATCATAGGCTAGAAATTCACCTAAATCTTAAGGATCTTCAGAACATTTTGGATACCTGCAAGGGCAGAATCAGGAATTTTTTTCATTGGAAGCATACACTAATTTTTTTTTTTTAAAGATAAAACAAATTTTAGTGGGGACTATGTGAGAATTTTTTAATTTAGTGGGTTCATGTGATGATTTTAAATTTTAGTGGGAACAAAGGAGCAAAAGTATAAACTTTTTTTTATCGGAATTAATATTAGTGGGGGTTATGTGATAAATTTTTTTTTTTTTTAGTATGGACAAAATAGGAAACTATATGAGAATATTTTATTTTTTGTGGGGTAAATTGTAAAAATCAGAGAATTTTTGAGGCAAAATTAAAAGAAAAAAAATTGCACCTTGTAATGCCCCGGCCATCTACGTAGGGCCGACTACGTAAACGTGGGCCGTTACTTTACTTACATAACTTACTTCTTAGTTTCTAATACTTGAAATTTCCAAAAATTTCAGAATAATTTTTTTTTCTTCGTAACTATTAATTAAACTTATCCGTATGAGTAAACTTCACCATGCCTATCCATTACTTGTTAAGCCGATTAAAAGGTCACACATAACCTTTTAAACTGGACTTTTGAAACACCACATACGTAACATGTTACATATTACTTAATCATACATGTATAAGTACATAGTTTAAAGAGTTTGCGGAAAATCTGCGTAGTGATATCCCACACCGCCCTTCACTTGCCGCATCATCTCCATGGCCCACCAAGTAAAGCTGTAGGCATCTTACCTACAATATGAAATATACTAATGAGCTTTCACCCAGTAAGTACAAACATAATCTCACAAAAACATAACAAACATCGTGCAACTTATGCATGAACCAATTATGATCGGTTATGAATGTCTTATGTTCCATTATGAACTTATTATCTTGCTTAAGATATGGGCCCTTTGTGTACGTACCAAATCGCGCAATCCACAGAAAGTTAAGGTTTGCAAGGTCCCTAACAATTCTGGGAATCATGTAAGCCTTCACGATCTGGCGGAAGGTCTTAGTATCTTAAACCTGAAACATGTATAATCCTCCACGATCTGGCGGGAGGTTGGTACGACACTTTACTTGTCTTAGTTTAGTCTTAGTCTTGTTCTTTACTTGTGATCTTATTAGTCATGATGCATGTGGTACATGAATATGGCATGACATAAAGATCACAAACCTAGAATGACTTGTGACATTCACTACTACAAAAAGGGGATTCCACGACGGTTAAAAACCGTCGTGGTATAAATTCCACGACGGTTTTTGAACCGTCGTGGAATCCAGAGTCGTGGAATCTTTTGAGATTCCACGACGGTTTTTTAACCGTCGTGTAATATGGAAAAATAGAAGAATAAGGCTGATTTTAAGACCATACCACGACGGTCCCAAATAAAACCCGTCGTGGTAGCCCTGGGTGCGGAATTTTTTTTAATAAAATTATTTTTGGCAAATTCGTTTCATTTCCCACGGGTGGTAAATCCTCTATGTTAATACGTTAGTACACATACAACATAATTTCTAAAAATATTATGTAATTAAAAAAATAAAATTGTACAACAACAACTAATATAACGATAGTGAAAATTCTCTATATTGTTTCTAGTCAATAATGTATAAACCGCATGACAAAATTAGCCCACTCGTTCCTAACCAAACTCATGTCAGCATCAGTATAAAAATCC
Source organism: Ficus carica (assembly GCA_009761775.1). NCBI lineage: Eukaryota > Viridiplantae > Streptophyta > Magnoliopsida > Rosales > Moraceae > Ficus > Ficus carica. Next base: position 67,390 of record VYVB01000541.1, read on the forward strand.
TTCGTTTGAAGCATGGCTAGTCCATCAACAGTAAAGGTTATTTCTCGCATGTAAGCTAACACAAAATAACCGCATTCTACATAACCTTCCTGTATTGGACATCAAACGGTATCAATCAACGTTTACCAGTTGCGTCGCTGTCTGATTCCGCTACCCACCAACAGTTTCCAATCATTAAGTGCCCTATCAAGTTGACAAATTTCAAAGTAATTACAAGAACAATTATTTTATGTCTAATCATAGATATGAACATATAAAAGAATACTTATGTCGTAATTAGGTCTTTAAAATCATCACCCGGTTCGTTTCCTAGAGGATTAAAGTACATGATCGAGTCATCCCACGGATCAATTACTGCCAATATCCAATGTTGGCCGCTATTATATGGCATAAGAAACTGCTTTCCCTTTGGTGCGTTTCTTAAGATCCGTATAATACATTCGGCCCTCTCTCAAACGTAGGTGGCCCGATCTACATTCTGCTGAACTGGTGAGACAAGGACTGGTGAAATAAACTCGAACCGTTGATCGATACCTGTTCTTGCACAACACTCGACTAAGTATCTGCAAAATAATTAGGCACACTTGTTACGGAAAAACAACATATATAAGATTAAGAAGATAACAAAATTAAATTATTTAAGGATAAATGTATTACCTGATGTAAATCATTATGCTGTTTGCACTAATTTCTTTAAATGAAATGAAATGATATACATCTTCAAACCCAATATATATGGGCATCTCATCGCCCATGACGAAGTGTTGTTGTGGGCAGACTATTTGTGTACCGTCCCGCATGGAACTTTGTGCGTAAAATGCCAAAGGTCTCAATTCGAAGGAAATATCATTAAGGTCAAACGAAGGCATTTCTTCTTGCGCCGGTTGTTGTTCTACCTCCGGTTGTGACTGTATTTTCTTCCTCCCTACTCTCTTTTTCGTACGTTTGCTTCCTTCAGCTTCTCTTTCAGGAGCACGACTGGGACCTTTACTTGCCTGGCTCAAACTTGTTTGCAGGACGACTAAACTTTTCGGCCAAGCAACAAACCCACCGACAGCTTCTTCTACAGATGTGACTTCGTTGGTCGGAATAGGTAGGAGTGCACGATTTATTTTTGGGACCGTAATTGTCACTCGTACATTCTCCTCACCTAAAGGAATCCCATGGACTGTGTCGGTTGGAACACAGTCCACGTATGCCCTGCCGATTGCAACAAGAACGACTCCTCCATTAACTAAATCAGGAATAAAGAGATGACATTCCTTACTTGCGTTCAGCATGGGATTCGGATCCGACGGCCCAGCTTCTTTTTCATTCAAAGTGCAACTAGCTTTGAAGCTGTTGTGTTGATCTACGGTAGGTGCGGTCATCTCCTCGGCCATAGTCTCTCGATTTATACCGTGCTTCGCACAAAGTTCCTGTACTATTTTTTCCAATGCGACAATCTTTAGTTTCATATCCGAGACTTCATCTTTTTCCCTCGACGGATGCACAAGGTTGAAGTATTGCGACTGCTTGACAAACTTAGATTGACTCCGAATCCGACCCAAATGCTTGGCATTGCCTAATGCCTTGGTCAATATGTCCTCTGTCCCCACAGATTCAAAACTTCCTTGTGTCTCTTGTTGAGTAAACTCCTCCTGTAACAAATAGATAAAATGTTATGTACTTGCAAACATAAAAGAGTTTACGGAAGGATTATATTATAAATGGATTCGAAAACTTACTATATTCTCGGCAATAGGTTTAAATTCTTCCTTCTTCAATTCTCCATCGGTTTTGACGCGCATTTCCAGCCAACTTTCATACCGTTCTGCATATTTTCCCGTCTTCTCGAACTGCAACCCAATAATTAGCGTTAGTAAACATAAAAGAATAAATTGGAAGAACAACATATCATTTACACATTTTGTCCAAGTAAATAGCCTACATGAGCTTGGTCACGTTTCCTATAGCCGTCTTGACCCCCTGTTGATCCGTATTTGCTCTTCTTTCTTATCTCACTTCCTTGTTCGGACAGTCGTTTGAATTCCGGGGTACGTCGGTACTGAATGAATTTCTCCCAATCATCCTGGGTGATGGTGGGGTAATTGTGAACAACTTTTGGCGGTCGTTGCCACACATTTTCGTCATCAATATGATCTCTGACAAAAGCTTGGTAGAGATCGTATCGAAAACCTTTAGCTGACTCCCCACAAGACTTTAATACACATCTTTTGTAAGATTCGTCAACAGTAAATGAAGTTACAACTTCCATCCACACTATTTCTTTCCTTGGAGCTAAATCTGCACTTCTAAAGTCGGATATCCAAATGGGTATGTGCTCTCGAGCAAGCACTCCAATCCAACTCTGTAATTCATCACTGCCTTCCCTAAAGGTTGCCCTTTACCGTCAAACGAAACTTCAATTCGTTGCCCCTTTGCCCTCACCTGGTGGACTCTTGTCATTAGAGTTGCTCTTCGTCTACCATCTTCATCGGGATTGAATCTAGGTGAGTTGGTCCGGCGCGGTTTTACAACATGAGTTTGCGTTGAGCATTCCTCCTCGTGATCTTGCAACATTTTAAATCAACCAAATGCAACTCTAGACCGAAACACATTTACCAAAAAAAAAAATTGTCATCGAATTTAACTTATAATCATGGCACCCAAACACATGAAAAGATTGTAAATCCGTCCAACTTCACATATACTATTTACTTATATTTATGGAAATAACAAACAACATAACCAAATATGCATTTTATCGACAATGCCAAATGCTAAAATATAAGTTTCCAAATCAACCCTTTTTCCGCAAATTCCCCAATTTCGTGCCTTACCCAAGGAATTTAGTTCAATATAAAACTAAATAGAACGCAACAAGGCAATTTAACCAACATGGCATATGCGGAAATTTAACTAACACAATAAAAAAAAAATATCCAGAAAATTGCCATGCATTTTCCGTTCGTAACACAAAATTTTTAATTCAACATAAAAATAAATCGAACTAAATTTGGGATTTGTTCACACATGTAAAATGGATAACATATATATAAGTCACATAATCACAAAATTTTCCGGGAAATTGGACGGAAAAATCCCAAATCAATCTATAAGTCACGAAATCAAAACTTTTTTTCGGAAATTTTCCGATTACCTTCGCCTCACCCAATCATTGTAAAACAAGCAAATAAGTCTCAATGAAATAGGCAATTTGTCGAACATGTCCTATGCATGAAAATAGCATGCAAAATCAAAGAATATATTAAAGGAAAATTTCAACCAATATCATAATAACAATCAACCAAATTAATTTCCAAAAACCGTGCGGTGAAAAAGTAATTTGGGCTTACCAAGAACTCTACTGGGCGACGGCGAAGAGAGAGAGAGAATCCGTGTGGGCGACCCAAGGAGAGAGAGAAGCCGTGGGTGATGGTGGGCGACGGCGAGGAGAGAGAGAGAGAATCCGTGTGGGTGACCCAAGGAGAGAGAGAAGCCGTGGATGGCTTGGGCGAAGGCGAGGAGAGAGAGAGAGAAGCCGTGGGTGGCTTGGGTGACGGCGAGGAGAGAGAGAGAGAGGCCGTGGGCGCGACCGAAGGAGAGAGAGAGAGAAAAGTTTGCTTGGCCTCGGCAAGGAGAGAGAGAGAGGAAACTAAGAGAATGAATGGAGATTGCCAAAAGTTAGATATAGCATTAATGGAGATTGGAAAGCCAACCAAAGCAAAATAAGGGGGAGAATGCCGAAAAAATGAGGGCAATAGAGATGGGAGAGTAAAAAAAAATTAAAAATTGACAAAAAATATCCGCGCGCACGGTTTTCGGGGGAAATTTAAATTTCCCGGATACCACGACGGTTTTCAAAACCGTCGTGGTTTCATTGAAACGGAAACCACGATGGTTGTTTAGAAACCGTCATGGTTTCCAGTTGAAACCACGACGGTTTTCGTTGAAACCGTCGTGGTTTCAATAAAAAAAATTTATTTTTAAAATAATTTTCCGGAAAAATTTTTTTTTTAAATTTTTTTTTAAAAAAAAATTTTAGTAGAAACCACGACGGTTTCTATGTGAAACCGTCGTGGTTTCAACCGGAAACCACGACGGTTTTCTTGAAAACCGTCGTGGTTTCATCAAAAAATTTTTATTTTAAAAAATTTTTTTCCGGAAAAATTTTTTTTAAAATTTTTTTTTAAAATTTAGTAGAAACCACGATGGTTTCTCTGTGAAACCGTCGTGGTTTCATCAAAAAAATTTTATACGAATTTTTAAAAAAGTTTTTTTATATGATACCACGACGGTTTTATACGAAAACCGTCGTGGTATGTTAGATACCACGACGGTTTTTGTGGAAAACCGTCGTGGTTACGTCGAAAATAATATATTAGATAAACTTTTGTCCACCTATAATCCTACAGGCGGGCACACCTGTGTGTTATGCGCCAGCCCACATCAATAACTCATGTTCTTCTATTAATTCACACATGTATAGTGGGCATATATATAAATAATTAATATATTGTACATGTGCACAATTAACATTTTTGTATTTAACAACTTTTACATGAATTATATACAACGAAAAAGAAACTGTCAAGTTTTTTTTTCTTTTTGGTCTTCTCAACTCGTGCCCACTCGACATCTAAACGAAGCAAGTGTGAGGTATCATCGTCCAAATCATCAATCTCCTCGACCGGTGGCAATCCGCTTGTGAAAGATGGAATGTCGGTGCAATCTTCAACAGCTTCTTGTTCATCCCCGTGCATTTTTTGCTTCATTTGCACAACTAAAGATAAATCTAAATTGTCAGGATCCGTTGTGTAAAAGACCTGTACCGCTTGTGACGCCATAATGAAAGGATCATTTTTGTAGCCCAAACGCCTAAAGTCCACAACCGTCACGCCGTCCCTATCAATCTTAACAAAATTATTGTCAGCCCAATTGCATTTAAAAAGTGCTATCCGCAAGCCGCAATAATCTAGTTCCCAAATATCGTCAATGAACCCAAAGTAGTTCATGCTACCGTATACCGGGTTCTTGTCCTTTGCGGATGAAATATGCATAGACTCGGCACGGAGGTGACACCACTATTTTGGACAGTATGCTTCTCATCTCTCTCGCGAGTGTAGAAGGAGTAGCCATTGACAAAGTACGATGTATATCGTGTGACTATCGATGACGGTCCTCTTGCTAGCTTCATTAACTCTTGGGAAAGGCCGCCCTTCATATGCAAATGTTTTCTTAGCCACTCCCGAAATGTCCGGTTGTGCTCACCTTGAATCCACTTCTTCAGATCTGGTTTTTCTCGGATTCGCAACTCTTAATTCCGTCATGTGAACTTCAATGAAAGGCTCCACTTCCTTAGCATTGTGCAAAACGTACAGACAAGCCTTTTCCCATTCATCTCGATTTACTGGTGAATGAACGCCCACGGATAGTCCTTTCGACGTAACTTGCCCGCTCGTTGGCAACCCTATTGGGTCCGCGTTAGACAAATACTCGGAGCAAAATTCAACTGACTACTCGGCTATGTAGTTTTCCACCATACATCCCTCAGGCCTATTTCGGTTCTTCACATAACCCTTCAAAACCTTCATATACCTTTCGAAAGGATACATCCACCTCAAATGGACCGGTCCACATAGTTTAACTTCCCGAACTAAGTGCACCGTTAGGTGGATCATGACATCAAAAAAGGCTGGTGGGAAATACTTCTTAAGCATGCACAATGTCATCACCAATTCCGATTGCAGCGGATCAAGCATCAGTGGATCAATTACCTTCGAGCATATTGAATTGAAAAATGAGCATAACTTCGTAATTGCATATCGCACATCTTTTGTTAAAACTCCCCGCAATGCAAGAGGTAATAATTGTTGCATCAAGATATGACAATCATGTGTTTTCATTCCAATGAGCCTCAAATCCTTCATCGACACCAACCTTTTGAAGTTGGAAGAGTACCCACTTGGCACTTTCACGGACGCAAGCCATTCACAAAGCTTTCTCTTCTCTTGTCTCGATAATGTGTGCTTTGCCGGAGGTAAGTATGTGCCGTTTGATCTTTTCTCGGGGAGCAAATTTGGCCTAATCTTCATCTCTTCAAGATCCAACCGTGCTTATTCACCGTCTTTAGTTTTGTTTGGAATGTCAAGCAACGTGCCCACTATCGATTCACAAACATTTTTCTCAATATGCATAACATCTAAGCAATGACGAATGTAAAGTGACTTCCAATATGGAAGTTCGTAAAAGATTGACTTCTTCTTCCAAGGTCCATCGACATCTGCAGCCTTACGTTTTCTCTTCCCCAAAACTACTTTCACCCCTTTAACCATTTCATAAACGGCTTCGCCTGACAAAATCCGAGGAGCTGATCTTTCTTCGGTATTACCATCAAAAGCCTTCTTTTGTTTGCGGTATCGATGATTTGTTGGCAAGAATCTCCTGTGACCAAGGTATACGGTTTTCTTTTTTATTCTTCAACCGGATGGAAGATGTTTCCTTCAGACAAACTGGACAACCGATTGAACTCTTCACAGGATAACCAGATAGGTTGCCAAGTGCAGGAAAGTCGTTAATTGACCAAAGTAACATTGCACGAAGATTGAATGTATCTTGACGGTGAGAATCTTTAACTTGTAAACCGTCTTCCCACAAGCTTTTGAGGTCATCGATTAATGGTGCCAAGTACACGTCAATGTCATTCCCCGGTTGTTGCGGCCCTGAGATCAATAACGTCAACATCAAGAACTTCCGCTTCATGCACAATTCTGGTGGGAGATTGTAGTTGACAAGTATGACTGGCCAGGTACTATGCCGACTACTCATGTTACTATGTGGGTTCATTCCGTCCGTCGACAAACCGAGACGTAAATTTCTTGGTTCTGCACTGAAATCTGGATGATTGTCGTCAAAGGTCTTCCATTGTGGTGCGTCGGCCGGGTGCCTAAGTTTGCCATCATCAACACGTTTATCATGGTGCCATGTCAAATTTTTAGCATGCTCGGCATTGCGGAATAAACGACGCAAACGTGGAGCCGGTGGAATGTACCATAACACCTTAACCGGCACTCCTTTTCTACCATTCGATGGCATCTTACCCTTCTTCCACCTTGACTCGTTACAAACCGGACATTCATGTAAATTTTCATATTCTTTCCGGTAAAGGACGCAATCATTTGGACAGGCATGTATCTTTTCATATTCCATTCCCAAAGTGCTCAACGTCTTCTTCGCCTCGTACATACTAGGTGACAATTTGTTATCCTCCGGTAGAACATCTTTTAGAAATTCTAAAAGTGTCGTGAAACTAGAATTCGTCCACCCTCCCGACGCTTTCATATTCCATAATTTAACCAATGCTCCTAATTTCGTATATTTTGTACACCCGACATACAAGGGCGTTTCGGCATCATTAATCATTGCCTCAAATAACTCCGGACGGTGCACAAAGTTCTCTTCCAAATCATTCACCATATTGAACATATTATCACCAACATCTTCCTCAACAATAGGCTCTTTACCTTTAGTGCTCGTCGATGTAGATTTAATATCGAAAAAAGCTTCGCCATGTAAATACCAAGTTTGATAAGAACAAATAATCCCATAAGCGCTCAAATGCCCTCAAACATCATCAATGGAATGAGATCTATGATTACCACAAACTTGACATGGACACGGAATCTTATCATCTTCTATGTGAGCTTTGGCAAATGACAAAAATTCTTCAACACCAGCTTTATATGCTTTAGACAATCTATCAAACCACATCCATTTCCTATCCATGATTTGCAACTCCTAAATAGAAAAATTAAAATTTAATAATTTATTAGAAGGTCGACTAATCTATTTAATGTAACATGCATATATATAATTTTCATTATTAATTAACAACGGCCCATTAATCGATTTTTCAACATCTGAAAATCGAATTAAGAACATAACAAAAATAATTAAAATACAAAACCATCTAAATCCATAATTAATTAAGGTATAAATACCGGAGGGAAACATAACATTACTTTTGATCACTTAATTAATTTATTACCACCCATTGCACAATTTAACTCTAATTCGATCCCAAAACATATATATAAAACAAAAAACACCTTAATTTATAAAATCATATCTACAAATCATCAATAATACAACAATAACAAGTCAATCAATAATTAGTTATCACTTACAGATAAATTATAATGATGGATATATATAGATGATGGCGGTGGCGTCCACACGGTGTACTGCCTGTATTCGGAGCGATCTGACTTTAATATCCGAATGATTTCTAGCTGTTGTGAAATATTTTGACGGCAACAATAGACTCTCGGCGTTTTATCTAGTTTTTTCACGAATTTTCCAAGATGGTTTCTAAAAAACGGTCGTGGAAGCTCGGAAATCCACGACCGGGTTTGTGTAAACCATCGTGGAATCCTGGTCGCTTCCACGACGGTCTTTTATAACCATCGTGGAAGCGCCGATTCCACGACGGTTTATATAGACCGTCGTGGAAGCACGGCGCTTCCACGACGGTTTGTGTAAAATCGTCGTGGAAGCACGGCGCTTCCACGACGGTTTGTGTAAAATCGTCGTGGAAGCGGCGCTTCCACGATGGTCTTTTAAACCGTCGTGGAAGCCGCTGTGCTTCCACGACGGTTTATATAGACCGTCGTGGAAGCACGGCCGTGATTACGTCCAAATGTGTACAAAAACAAGCGGTCGATTGCAGCACAATTAGGACGGTCGATCCCACGAGGAGGTGATAAAAACAAACAAGAAAAGATTAGTGGAACAAAAGCGTCAGAGAAATAAGTAAATAAAGAAAGAAGAAAAAGAAATATTTTTGTGATTTTGAAATAAATTTAAAGACAACGTAATTTAAAATGGAGAAAAATTCAATAATTAAAAGTGGTAAAGCATCGAGAATCCTTCATGTATGTTGTTTTCCAATTTCAGTTTTTATTCAACAAAAGTATTCAAATGAATTAAACTTCTCACGTTAAGACCAAAAAGATTATTATTATAAATTATCTAAAATTGACAATATATCAGATTGACAATTTTGTAGTAAAAGATCAATTTATAAAATAATTCTAGTTACAAAATATTGCATGATAACATTAACATAGAAAAAGCTTGACTGAATCTATATAAAAACTTAGCAAATAATATTTTGCATTCAAAGAAAATTAGAAATGGAGAAGAATATTTCACTCAAATATATATGCATTATAGAATCAAACAAACAAAACCTCAATTGGAATACTCAACACATGAGTTCATCTCTAGCTTCACCAAGAGAATTTTAGCCAAACATGCTCAACATTCTCACCAAAACTCTCAAGGAAAATAGAAAAAGTTGGCTCTCCAAAAATTCGTTCCCAGGAATCAAGAACGTCTCCACAGTCTCCCTTTTATAAGCTTCAATGTCCAAAATTAACAGAGTGAACTTCGGCCCAAAAATTTATGTTGTCAGGCTGGTAATCCGCGTGGAGGGAGGCGGTAATCCAGCTGGGAGGATTGATTGCCTGGGCTGGAGTTGCGCGCTTGGGCTGGCAGCTGGAGTAAGAATCCGGCCCGAGATTCCCGCGGGCTGGGATTGCGGCCTGAGGAGCGTTTCACGTGGGCCTGAGTAGATTTCACGCGGGCCTGAGCTGGAGTTACGGCCCGAAGCTTGCGCTGGGCCAGCTGGAGAATGAGCTGGATTTGGATGGCAGCTAAAGACACGGGCCGTGATGCTGCTGGGCTGGAATCACGGGCTGGGAAGCTCCAGCTGGGGGCCACGCGGCTGGTTTCACACCTGATGGGCTGGAATTACGCGGTCTGGAGTGAGCCCAGCAACGGCTACACCTGCGGAAGAAAGGAAAGAAAAAGAAAAAGAGAGAAGAAAAAGAAGATTAAAGAATCAAAATAATTAAAATAATAAATATTTCTAAGCTAAAATATTATGAATTAATATTATGAAAATACATATTTGAAATGTAAAATATCTACTAAATTATATTAAATAAAATATATTTTTGTGCATTTATCACAACCCCCAACCAGCTTATTGCTAGTCCCTAGCAATTCAAGCGCAAGAAAAATCAAGTCAAGCTGAAAATTCAAATCGAAACCTGCAAAATAATCTAAGCACTCAAACAAAATATTAGCAAGAAATCAGAAAATGTTATCAAAACTACTTCAGTCATTACTCCAGAGTTGTGTGTGTGTGCACTGAACCATATCCTTCTTACCACAGTCCGTAACACAAATAGCATCGAAAAATTCACCAAGAAAAAGTCTCAACTCCATTACCTCACAGGTGTTGGAAATATTTTAGTGCAGAGGTTTTCACTCTTGGAGTTGGAAATGAATCAGTCAACGCTCAAATGAGATAGGGTAATTTAAGGACAAGCTAATAAACAACCATTGATCAAATGATAGGCGAATCAAATATCCGGAACATTACACCACTTACACCATAAACTAGCTTTTGGGATTTCATTCGGATCAAATAGAAAATTACATAAACAAAGAGCCGTAAAATACAAACAAATAAATATATAATACTTTTTTTTTTATTTTTTTATATATATATATTTTTTAATTTTTATCTTTAACAAGAGACATCATGCTTAATAGAACAAATGTAGTAAGGATTTCTTTTGATTGCTATGCAGCACCAGATGAGATTATAACCGAACTACATGAGTATTGATGATGAAATGAATGCTCTTTTTTTTTTTTTTTTTTTTTTTTTTTTTTTTTAAATAGTACAAAAAGAATAAGGCTCTATTACAAAAGATCAATTCTATCTAACCAAAAATCATCCTTCAAGCAAAAGTACAAGTTAAGTGGTGGTGTTCCAAATAGTGATTGTACCAATTCAAAAGATCAATAAAAGTTCGAAAAGCTGTTTTCTCAACTCTCACAACTCACCAAAAATAAAACACTTAAACTCGAGAATTTTTCTCAACTAAATGTGTTAACAACCATCTTACCACAAGGTTTAGTATGTGCACCAAAAAAACTCTGGAAATCATTTCTTAATAGTCAAGATAACAAAAACTGACTCAACTAAATATTTTGAGATCACACTTAGGTAACTTTGCAAAAATTTTTATCCAAATTCCAAAATGACAAAAATTAAACTTACGCATGAATATACTCACCACCCCCAACCAAAAATCAGACAGTGTCCTCAATGTCTAATAATATGTACAAATATGGGGAAAAAGGGAAGGAGAACACCTGGATGATGACGGTGGGAACATAGATGGGCTACCTGATCTGAAGCTCCAAAACACACAAAGAAATCACATAATAACAAACTGAAAATAAAGCACACAAAACACACGAAAACAAAAATATGATACAAGAAGGGTTGGAAGCAAACTACTCATAAACCGGGGACTCAAGAATGGTTTCTTCAGCCTCGCTCACTCGTTCAATGTAATGCTTCAGTCTCTGACCATTGACTCTGAAAATTCTCCCATTGCTTGGGTCCTCGACCTCGACAGCACCGTTGGGAAAGACTTGTTTTACCACAAATGGACCAGTCCACCGCGACCTCAACTTACCTGGGTGGAGATGCAGACGGGAGTCATAAAGATGCACCCTCTGATTTGGCTCGAAGTTCTTCCTCAAAATCTGCTTGTCATGAGCCACCTTCATTCTAGCCTTGTAAATCTTGGAGTTATTATATGCATCATTTCTCAACTCCTCAATTTTCGACAGCTGAAGCTTGCGATGTATTCCTGTAGCACTGAGATCAAAGTTAAGGGCTTTGATAGCCCAATAAGCCTTATGTTCAAGCTCTACAGGTAAATGACAGGCTTTTCCAAAGACAAGCCGATAAGGAGACATTCCAAGGGTGGTTTTGTAAGCAGTGCGATATGCCCAAAGTGCATCAGAAAGGCGTAAAGACCAATCTTTGCGATCAGGGTTTACCGTCTTCTCCAAGATTTGCTTAATCTCCCGGTTTGCTAGCTCAGCTTGGCCGTTTGTCTGTGGGTGATAAGCGGTTGAAACTTTGTGGATCACCCCGTATTTGCGCATCAAGGCCTCGAAAGAACGATTGCAGAAATGTGTGCCTTGATCACTGATGATAGCGCGAGGTGTACCAAACCGAGATAACACATTCTCTTTCAAGAACTTCACAACTGTTGCATTATCATTGGTTCGACACGGCACGACTTCTACCCATTTAGAAACGTAATCCACAGCGAGGAGAATGTAGAGGTAACCAAAAGAAGATGGAAAGGGTCCCATAAAATCTATCCCCCAACAATCAAATATCTCTATCACAATAATTGGGTTCAAGGGCATCATATGGCGACGGGACAAAGCACCTAACTTTCGGCACCTAGGACAAGAGTGACAAAACTCGTTAGTGTCTTTAAACAAAGTGGGCCAATAAAGACCACACTGCAAGATTTTTGTAGCAGTCTTCTTCACGGAGAAGTGACCACCACATGCATCATTATGACAAAAGTTCAGAACACTATGAATCTCGTCATCGGGAATGCATCGCCTCAGGATTTGGTCAGGGCAGTACTTGAACAGGTACGGATCGTCCCAATAGAAATTACGCACCTCAACCAAAAATTTACGCTTATCTTGAGCACTCCAATCAGCAGGAAGTTCGCCGGTCACCAAATAATTGACGATGTGAGCGTACCAAGGTATCTTGGTGATAGCGAACAGATGTTCATTAGGGAAATCGTCTCGAATGGCAGGACCGTCGGCGGGGTCACTAAATTCGAGTCGAGATAGGTGGTCCGCCACAACATTTTCGACTCCTTTCTTGTCCTTGATGGTGATGTCAAATTCCTGCAACAAGAGGATCCACCTAATCAATCGCGCCTTGGCATCCTTTTTGGAAAGGAGATACTTAAGGGCTGCATGATCTGTGAAGATTGTGATGGGTGAACCAATCAGATATGCACGGAACTTGTCAAGTGCAAACACAACAGCGAGCAACTCTTTCTCAGTGGTTGAGTAATTCAATTGAGCATTATTCAGATTGCGGCTTGCATAATACACTACAAAGGACTTTCCTTCTCTCCTTTGACCAAGGACTGCCCCAACAGCATGGTTACTTGCGTCACACATAATCTCGAAAGGTAAGCTCCAATCCGGTGACTGAATGATGGGGGCAGAAGTCAACTTCACCACAAGCGTTCGGAAAGCATCCTCACATTCTTGCGTCCACTCAAAAATGACATCTTTGGCTAGGAGATTACATAACGGACGAGACATCGCAGAAAAGTTCTGTATGAACCTCCTATAAAAACCAGCATGCCCGAGAAATGACCGAACTTCTTTCACTGACTTGGGGGTGGGCAATTTAGAGATAAGCTCAATCTTAGACTGATCAACCTCAATCCCTTTCTCAGAAACAACATGCCCCAAGACTATGCCAGATGGTACCATAAAATGGCACTTCTCCCAGTTGAGCACGAGACCTTTCTCTTCACATCTTGTCAGAACAGCTTCCAAGTTGAGAAGGCACGAGTCAAAGGAATCACCGAAGACGGTCAAGTCATCCATGAATATTTCCATATATTTCTCGACCATGTCGCTGAAAATGCTCATCATGCACCTCTGAAAGGTTGCCGGCGCATTACACAGTCCGAATGGCATACGCCGGAAGGCATAAGTACCAAAAGGGCAGGTAAAAGTAGTCTTATCTTGATCCTCTAATGCAATCTCGATCTGATAATAACCTGAGTAGCCATCAAGAAAGCAGTAAAAAGGATGACCAGCCACGCGTTCTAGGATTTGGTCGATGAATGGAAGCGGAAAATGATATTTGCGGGTGGCGGCGTTCAGCTTTCGGTAGTCGATACACATGCGCCAACCCGTAACAGTCCTTGTGGGGACCAAAGCTCCTTTCTCGTTCTCCACCACTGTCACCCCCGATTTCTTGGGCACTACCTGAGTTGGACTGACCCACTTGCTATCAGCGATTGGATAGATGATACCTGCATCCAAAAGCTTCACGACTTCATTCTTCACAACTTCTTTTATCGTTGGGTTCAGTCTCCTTTGGGGATCTCTTCGTGGAATAGCCCCGTCTTCCAATTTAATGTGATGGGAGCAAATTAAGGGGCTGATACCCTTAATGTCAGCAATCGTCCAACCTAACGCAGCCTTGTGCTCTCGCAGCATGTCAACTAACCGCTGTTCTTGTGATGCGTCAAGTTTAGATGAAATGATAACAGGAAAGGTATCACCAGCTCCCAGGAAGACGTGTTTCAGACCCTCAGGTAGTTGAGCTAGCTTAAGTGTTGGGATCTCTTCGGTGGATGGTTTTGGCTTTTCTTACTCTCGAGGAAGCTCTTCAAAACGTGGTTGCCAAAACTTTGTTCCTCTACCTTGTGAGTCTTTGTAAATGGTAGCGTTGTTGGCTAACTCACAAGGATCGGAACTTTCAGAGTCAGAATTGTGGAGAAGATCATCAAGATTATCGGAATCACTTTGCAGTTGAATCTCCTCCGAGACGAGTGTGTCGATCAGAAATGTTTGGTGACACTCGTCATCATCGTGTGGCTGCTTCGCAATGTGGAAAACATTTACCTCCAAGGTCATGTTCCCGAAAGATATCTTCATGAGACCATTCCTACAGTTGATCAAAGCATTGGCTGTAGCAAGGAAAGGTCTACCGAGGATGATGGGAATCTTGGACTCCATGCTCACCACAGATTGGGTATCTAAGACAAGGAAATCAACGGGGTAATAAAATTTCTCAACTTGAACCAGAACATCCTCAACTATACCCCGAGGCTTCTTGATCGATCGATCGACCAGCTGCAGAACCACAGATGTGGGCTTAATCTCTCCAAGACCAAGTTGCGAGTAGATAGAGTAAGGCATGAGGTTGACACTTGCTCCAAGGTCGAGCAAAGCTTGGCCGAATTCTTGAGTCCCAATTTGGCACGAGATGGTGGGACAACCAGGATCTTTGTACTTAGGCGGCGCCTTCTGCTCGATCACCGCACTCACTTGTTCCGTCAAGAAGGCGGTCTTCTTAACGTGGTGCTTCCTTTTGACGGTGCACAGATCCTTGATGACTTTGGCATAAGTCGGCACTTGTTTGATCACATGAAGCAAAGGAAGATTAATCTTCACTTGAGTTAAATGCTCTAGGATCTCACTTTGACTGTCCAGCACTTTCCCAGCAGATCGCAGAGCTTGGGGGAAAGGCACATTTACTGGAAGTTCAGTTGGTTCATCTTTCTTGGGGGCGACTTCTCAACTACTTGAAGTGATAGTAGTTCTTGATGGTTCATCCAAACTCTTGCCACTACGAGTGGTGATGGCATTGACCTCCTTGATGTTTCGCCCTTCAGAGTTGGAGGTTTGTGCCATGTGTTGCCCCGTGGGGTTGGATTGAGCTTGAGAAGGAAATTTTCCTCGTTCTTGAACAGCCAAGGCACCAGTCAGCTTTGTGATCTGGCTCTTCATCTCTTTACTTTCTTCCACCATTTGCGTGAAAAGTGATTCGAACTTTTGGTTCATCCTAGTCTGTGCCTCCATGAAAGAATGCAAGGTATTCTCAAGAGAATTCCTCGGCGGTTGTGCATGATACTGAGGTGCAGAATTTGCCTTTGGTGGTTGTGGCTGTTGCTCCGTTCTCCATTGTCGACCTGATGGTTGAGTTTGATTGGAATCTCTCCAACTGAAGTTCGGATGGTTCCTCCAGCCAGGATTGTACGTGTTAGAGAAAGGCTTGTTGTATGCCCCTAAGGCATTACATTGCTCCTCGTAACTCCCTCTCATTTCACTATAAACAAGGCAATCCTTAGCTAAATGATCCATCCCTCCACAAACGAAGCATGGCTCTTGTGATTCTGCCCTTGCGACCATGTGGATTCCTCTACCTTCCTTGGTTTTGAGGGCCTCAATCTGTCGTGTCAAAGACTCGATTTGAGCCTTGAGATTATCCTCTTCCCTTAGTTGGTAGACTCCAGCAGGTCGGGAACGACTAGTGCTGTCAGTAGCACTTGGTCCAGTCCATGTGTGGGCTTTCTCGGCTAGCTCGTTGAGATACTCGAAAGCCTCTTCGGGATCCTTCTGGAGAAACTCACCATTGCACATCATCTCCACAAATTGACGCTCTCGGATTGTGAGTCCTTCGTAGAAATAACTGACGAGGCGCCAACTCTCGTAACCATGGTGGGGACATTGATTCAACAGATCTTTAAACCGCTCCCAGACTTGATAAAGAGTTTCATTGTCCTTCTGAGTAAAGGTCAAGATCTGTCGTTTAAGACCATTAGTCTTATGGTGTGGGAAATACTTGTTGAATAATGCAGTTGTCATCTCTTCCCATGATCCAATAGACCTAGGTCGCAAAGAATACAACCAGCTTTTGGCTTTGTCCTTCAGAGAGAAGGGGAAAAATTTTAATCGCACGGAATCTGCAGCCTCAGCTCGGTTGTGGAAAGTGGCCACCACCTCGTCAAACTCCCGAATGTGCACGTATGGATTTTCGCTTTCTAACCCATGAAAGGTTGGCAAAAGTTGAATCATTCCCGGCTTGAAATCCAAATTCGGCAAATTAGGTGGAAACATTATGCATGATGGTGTGGCCGTACGCGTAGGATGAAGGTAGTCGTTCAACGTCTTTTGTTGGACCTCCTCGTTTTGAGCCATTGCAAAAGGATTTGGAATTGCTAAAGCGTTTGGAGATGGAGGAAGGCTAGACGTAGAAGAAGAAACTTCACTAGGGTCTTCAGGTCTTCTTGCGAATCTCCCTAGTTCGTTTCTATAACGATTCATTCACCTTAAGCGTTTTTTTTTTTTTTTTTTTTTTTCAAACAAAGAAAACTTTTACAAAAACAACAATAGTGTAAAACCGCGAATCGCAATCCCTAAGAATGCTCCCAGGAAAAATTGGTGGGGCGAGGCCTCCTTAAAAACCAACCTCCTAGACAGAACTTTCTTAGTTCGTACTTTCCAACGTTTCCACACAATTGCTTGGAAAATTTATTAAATTTTATTGCGTATTTTATGAAATGTTAGATGTTAGAAATTAGTATCCTAAATAATGCTAAACTAAAAACCTAAGGTTACGCAAATTATGAGTCCTAATTTATTAACACTAAATTAGTAACCTAAACAATTAAAACCTAAAATTATTACAAAGAATTGAAACAAGCTATAGAATGGAAAATAAATGAAAATTAATAAAACAAAAACTGACAGAATAAAATAAAATAAAATAAAATAAAAAAACTGGTAACTTGATAAAATAGATATAACAAAACTAATTATAATTAATAATAATAACAAGTGAAAGAAAAAATAAAATAAAAAATGAACAGTAATTTTTTTTTTTTTTTAAAACGTTTAAAAACAATCAATAAAAACTCTAACTATATATATGTATTTTAAAACTCTTAACGTTTTTTTTTTTTTTTTTAAACTTAACCGAAAGAAGAAAAAGAAAGAAAAAAAAAAATGAAATCAAATAGAACACACAATGAACAGTATACGTAAAAAAAAAATTAAAAAAAAATAATAAATAAACTAATGAATACAATGACAACAAAAAATTTATTTATTTATTTATTTATTTATAAAAACTAACTAAAGAGAACGGAAGACAAATTAAGTAAAAGAAAGATTTCTAAACAGGCAAAACAAAAGAATAAATCTGTAAAAACTAAGTTATCAAACTTGACTAATCAATCTGTAAACAAAAACACATAACTAAAACTACGGAAGAGAAAAATAATAAAAATAAAAATAAAAATAAAACAAAAATGTACTTACCTTTTTGGCTTAATATCTACTGATCAATCTTGCTCATTGGCACTTCCCCGGCAACGGCGCCAAAATTTGATTACGCCCAAATGTGTACAAAAACAAGCGGTCGATTGCAGCACAATTAGAACGGTCGATCCCACGAGGAGGTGATAAAAACAAACAAGAAAAGATTAGTGGAACAAAAGCGTCAGAGAAATAAGTAAATAAAGAAAGAAGAAAAAGAAATATTTTTGTGATTTTGAAATAAATTTAAAGACAACGTAATTTAAAATGGAGAAAAATTCAATAATTAAAAGTGGTAAAGCATCGAGAATCCTTCATGTATGTTGTTTTCCAATTTCAGTTTTTATTCAACAAAAGTATTCAAATGAATTAAACTTCTCACGTTAAGACCAAAAAGATAATTATTACAAATTATCTAAAATCGACAATATATCAGATTGACAATTTTGCAGTAAAAGATCAATTTATAAAATAATTCTAGTTACAAAATATTGCATGATAACATTTACATAGAAAAAGCTTGACTGAATCTATATAAAAACTTAGCAAATAATATTTTACATTCAAAGAAAATTAGAAATGGAGAAGAATATTTCACTCAAATATATATGCATTATAGAATCAAACAAACAAAACCTCAATTGGAATACTCAACACATGAGTTCATCTCTAGCTTCACCAAGAGAATTTTAGCCAAACATGCTCAACATTCTCACCAAAACTCTCAAGGAAAATAGAAAAAGTTGGCTCTCCAAAAATTCGTTCCCAGGAATCAAGAACGTCTCCACAGTCTCCCTTTTATAAGCTTCAATGTCCAAAATTAACAGAGTGAATTTCGGCCCAAAAATTCATGTTGTCAGGCTGGTAATCCGCGTGGAGGGAGGCGGTAATCCAGCTGGGAGGATTGATTGCCTGGGCTGGAGTTGCGCGCTTGGGTTGGCAACTGGAGTAAGAATCCGGCCCGAGATTCCCGCGGGCTGGGATTGCGGCCTGAGGAGCGTTTCACGCGGGCCTGAGTAGATTTCACGCGGGCCTGAGCTGGAGTTATGGCCCGAAGCTTGCGCTGGGCCAGCTGGAGAAGGAGCTGGATTTGGATGGCAGCTGAAGACACGGGCCGTGATGCTGCTGGGCTGGAATCACGGGCTGGGAAGCGCCAGCTGGGGGCCACGCGGCTGGTTTCACACCTGATGGGCTGGAATTACGCGGTCTGGAGTGAGCCCAGCAACGGCTACACCTGCGGAAGAAAGGAAAGAAAAAGAAAAAGAGAGAAGAAAAAGAAGATAAAAGAATCAAAATAATTAAAATAATAAATATTTCTAAGCTAAAATATTATGAATTAATATTATGAAAATACATATTTAAAATGTAAAATATCTACTAAATTATATTAAATAAAATATATTTTTGTGCATTTATCAGGCCGCTTCCACGACGGTTTTAAAAGACCGTCGTGGAAGCTGGCCTTTCCACGACGGTTTTCGTAAAAAATTTTCCGCTCCGTGTTTTTGCGAATTTTACACGACGGTTTTTAAGAAAACGGTCGTTGATGTACCGTTGTGGAATCCCATATTTGTAGTAGTGATTAACTTAAAACATGGCATGTACAGAAACATGGCATCATCATAAAACATGTATGGACATCATCATATGGCATGTACATAAACATGACATATCATGGCATACATGTAAACATATCATACTTGAAAATAATTTACTATTTTTCATACTGTAGGTGAGGTTTGTACTTACCTGATGTCCTATGCTCTTGACCTAGTGTTCCAACAAGGCACATCAATAGGTTTAATTCCTGTTTTCACAAAAGACGTAAGATAAGGATCATCTTATCTTACCATAAATCATTACATTCAATGCTGGTATCTTTAACCAGCATTTATCAGTAACCCTAGTTACATGTCTCCCACATACTACAATGATATCTGATTCGATTACTAAATGTAACCCTAGGGCACATGACCTAATTACAATCAAACAATATCTTGTTTGATTATTTAATGAAGTCTTGGGTTCAAGGCCCAATCATACGTGAATAGTAATTAGCTATAATAACTAATTTTTACAACGTTACGATTTCTTGTAAAGAAATTCAAAATGTACCATGAAGGTATTTATGAAAAAGCCTGATTAGGTTTTTATTTAATTTTATGAGTTCTTATGATTTTATAAGACTCAAAAATGATTGCTTAGACAAGCAAGTGACCTTTTGAGTAAAAAGGGAAGAAAAATCTTATGATTTCATGTTGGTCAAAGTTTGACCAGAAAAGTCAAAGTTGACCAAGAAAGTCAAAATTTGACTAGAACGGTCAAAGAGATGACTGTGCAGTATTATGATGAGCATTATGGAAAATATACTGCGAAAACCGTCTTTACGGACAAGATAGTATGAATAGGATTTAAAACCACCATAGAAAAATCAAGTACACCAAGTAGGAAATGAAGGGCAAAAGGGCTTTAAGAAATAAGAAAAATTTTGTACAGTCCATTTTTACACAGATGAATTTTGGACTGTAGTACAGTATAATAATACTGTGTATTAGTGAGCACAGTATTGAAAATATCTGTGTTAGCATAAAAGTGGACTGCATTTGAAGGAAAAAGCCAAACAAGGCCTTAGGAGGATGACATCACCTTATCACCAAATTATGACATCATTCATTGAATTAAAGAAAAAGGTGGAAAGAAATCAAAACTTGGCCTCCAAGACTACCCCTGATGGCCGGCCACATGGAGGGCTAATGTGCAAATTTTTGTGCAAAATATTGCTTCTTCAAGGACTAATGAGCAATATTGAAGAATTCTCCATCACCTATAAATAGGTGGAGGGTGTGAACCATTTTGTTCACAAAAATTGGAAAAGTTAGCCAAACTTTGCCAAAATTTCCTCTCAAAAATCCGAACACAAGGGAGAGAGAAAAATTAAAAACTCAAAGGGGAAACCTTAGGTGGGTGGTCGGATTTGAGCTAGAACCCAAGCAAAAGTTTGAAAAAAATTTTGGTGCCCATTAGGCTAGGAGGCCGGTTGTTGGAGGAGACCAAGGGGGGAGAGAAATTTCAGATAGACTTGTCTTGAATCAAGGTAACTCTCCCTTGGCCCTAAACTTTTAAACTGAGCTTCAATTTGAAATGTAAGTGTATTTCAAGTTGAATTTGTAAGAGCATAAGCTCAATTTAATTTTATGCCCAAGTTTAGAAATAATTAGGAATGGTGCTTGATTTAGGTGTAGGGTGGTTTGCTTTGCTAAGTATGCATGATTTTATGCTTTGAATGCATGAACCTAGGGTTTCCAGGTTTTATGCTTGATATGGTTGTATGTACCCAAGTATGTGAATGATGTAGTATGTGCATGCTAGGGTGCTAAAATAGAATGGAATGGTTTGATTGAACCTAGAACCCATGCAAACCCTAGGTGATGCAATTTCGTATATGGTTTGCATGGATATGATCGGGTCACATGAATGTTGGGTTGGGACGTTTGAAAATGCTGCATGATTGCTTTCTAGGCTCCCGCGTGATCGGTTGAGTTAGATTGCGCAAAATAGGACGTAAAATGAACTTAAGAACGAAAACTGCCAGTTTGGGTAAAAACTGGCCAGTTTTTTGGAAAGTGAAATTTGAGGCCTTTAGAGACCGAATTGGGAAAAACGCAAAACATGAAAGTTGTAGAGAAGGGTTTTTCCTATGGGGTAACATAAACCATTTTCCAAAATAAGGCTCCAATGGCCTCGGTTTTTATGAAAATCCGAGCCTAACCGTGCCTAGACTTCATGCACGGCCAGGTGGGTTCAACGTGGAATAAGAGCACGTTAGATTTCGAACTGGGTTTTGTTCCAAACACTAAAGTTGTAGTATTTTTTTATATCTAAAACTTTTATGAAGACAACTTTTTCCAATTCAACCCATATTTTTAAATAGAAATGGATTTCTAAAAACTGTGCAGGAAACAGGAAATTCCTGCACAGGATTTTCTAAAACAATGCAGAAAAGAGTATTTTTAATTTGACTGTGAAAACTGTTCCAATGGCAGTTTTCAGCCCTTCATAATTTTTATAAAGCCCCACTCTAAGAAACACAAATTTTTATAAGTTAATTGAAGGATTTTTGAATTTAATTTACCAAATTTTCCAGGATAATGGAAATTGGATTTTTAAAGCCAAAGTTTAGTAACAAGACGATTACGGATGGTAACCGGGAAGGATACCTGAGTTACTGGGCTTGGCCCAAAGCCCAAGTTTGACCCATAGAATGTTGACTTTGGTTGACCAGGTTTGACCACCTTAAGGGTTACCCAATATAACCCTATAGGATACCAAGACTGATTATGGACTAAGAATGTTAAGGCATAGGCCCAAGGTTAGGATGGTAACCTAACCCTACCTGTATGAATGTGGGCTTAGTACCTAAGGTTACCCAATGCAACCAAGTAAGTTATCATGTGTATGAATGGGGGACATATAACTAAGATTATGTATGAATGTTGGTTAGGTTACCAACATTTTATGGTTATGAATCCTTACTCTATGTCCGTGGAATAATAGGAGATAGCCTTGTAACGACCCGCCTAGCACAGGCCGTTACCATACATACATGCATACATAACTTACTTATTTACTTAGCGTAATTAGCGGAAAATTTTTTTTTATAAGCGTACTAACATATAGGGAATAAATACGCAAGGATGTTTATCGAGCATATAAACAATAAGTAAGGAACAATGTTCTAACGTTAAATAAAATATTCATGAAACAAAACGCGTAGCGGTCAACATTCCCACATTTCACAGTTGCTCCGCCACGCTCCTCCATCTTGCATCATTGGTTGCCCATAGGTTGCTTACCTACAGCATAGACGTAAGACGTGAGCTTTCGCTTAGCAAGTACAACATAATTATCCGCGACACAACTAACATAACCTAACATTTCATAATCTTGTCCTAGCATAACATACTTTATCATACATGAGCCATTTATACTTTCGTAACATAATTCTCATCTTAACCTAACTTATCTTGCTTATGGGCCCCTTACATAAGTGACCGTACTGGGCGCGAAACTATGGAGTGGTTGGGGCGGCCAGTCCATTTCCAACTCAATCCACAGTCCAACCCGACCTTGGACGGGCCGGTACGTCACAGGCAAGCTCGCTTGCCATCTTACTTGGTCTTGTTCTTATTTTTAGAATTAGTGAACATGCCTCATGATGTCACATAATCATACTTTGTAATCATCTTAATGTAATCATGCTTTAAAGTTGGCATATCATAATATGTATCAAACCATAAACTTAGCATACCATAAATTAACAAACATCATATCCTAGCATCACATGTTTCTAGCATATGTTACACATCAAATATACTTGGGTAAGTATCACAACAAAGCCTATGCTGTAGGCGGAGTTGTACTTACCTGGATTGCTATGTCCAAAATATGTCTGTTCCCACTTAGAATGCCAGTGTAGGTTGACTCCTGCTTCATTGAAGGACATAGGTAAGAAGCCTTGATCATTATAGGATGTTGGTAACCTAACCAACATTCGCGCATAATCCTAGTTATATGTCCCCTTCATATCATATAATAGCTTATTGGGTTACTACAAGTAACCCTAGTGGTTAATATTACCCTCCTTGGATCATACTTATTAGGTTACATTGGGTAACCTTGGGCTTTGGACCCAGTCCTATAATTCGGTTATTCTACTCGATTATTGTTGTTTATCCTTTAGACTACCCAACTTTTAAGAAAATTTAGGTCTATAGTTCAGTTTGTTTTCTTTTATAAAAACTTGGTGTTTTACCACCCCTTTTCACAAAAACCCTTTTTATTTAACTTGTAAAAACTTAGGTTTCTTAGAAAGGTATTTGAAAAAGCTTTGAAATATTGGAACTACCTTTGGAACAGTCCCCATAGTCAAATTATCAGTTTTTTGAGCAAAATACCATTTCCTGCATTGTTTTCAGAAAATCTTGTACAGGAATTTACTGTTTCCTGCACAGTTTTTAGAAACCCTGTTTTACTTTAAATTCCATACTGAATTTGAACAAGTTATCTTCATGAAAGTTTTAGATCTCGAAAAATTCTAGAACTTTTATGTTTTACGAAAAACCCAGTTCGGCCTCTAACCCCTTCATTTTCCCCCTTGAATCTCGACTAGCCGTGTATAAAGTCTGGGCACGTCAGTCTCGGGTTTTCAAGAAAACGGAGGCCATTGGAGCCTCATTTTAGAAAACTGTTTATGTTGCCCCCTAGGAAAAATTGTTTTGAACAACTCTCATTTTTTAAGTTTTCTCAAATTCGGCCTCTAAAGGCCTCAAAACCTGCTCTCAATAAAACTGGGCAATGCTCACCCGAATCTGGCAGTTTTCTTGTTTTAGGTTCATTTTACGTCCTATTTGCGTAATCTACCTCAACCGAACACGCGGGAGCCTAAAATTCAAACATGCAACATTTTTCTATCGTAAGGTTTCCTTAAACCCAATTTCCATAAACTCCATGCAAACCCTAATTGACTTTGGATCAACCAAAGTTTGCATGGTTCTAATACTCCAATCAATTTCTAGCAACCTAACATACCATATCCATCCACATACTAGAGCTTACTTAGGGACATACAACAAATTGAGTATTTAGCATGCAAAATCACAAGATCTAAAGCAAGCATGCAAATCAAAATCAAACCACCCTTAATTCTAGATCAAGCACAAAACTCTAAATCCTAAACTTGGGCACAAAATAAAATTGAGCTTAAGCTCTTACAAATTCAACTTGAAATACACTTAAATTTCAAATTGAATGCTCAAAGGAAAGAGTTTGGGGTTTAGGGATGATTACCTTGATTAACCCCAAAATTTTAGGGTTAGGGTTTGGCTTTCAAAATTTCCTCCCTCCTTGGCTCCACCAACCGGTTCCTCCTCCAAAATTTGCACCAAAGTTTGAGTTGATTTCTTGGTTCTTGCTCACCCTAGGATTTTCGAATTTTTGAGAGAGAAATTGGCAAGAATTTGGCTACTTTTTCCCAATTTTTGAAGCCAAAAACCGCCCCCCCCCTCCCCCCCCCTTAGGCTATTTATAGGTGAAATTTTGGACCCTTTTGCAAATATTTTTAGCTCACCATTTGCTTATAAGTCCTTGGAGCAAAACTAATCCTATTTTGACCCCAAAATGACCGGCCACCTCATCCCCTAGAATGGTCCAAGATTTTCCAATTTTTGCTTAATTCCAATAATGATGTCATAAATGGGAGCTTTGGTGATGCAAGCAAAAATTAAGGCTTGTTTGCCTTTGTTTTTCTTAAAAGCAGTCCACTTTAATGCCAACAAAGATATTTCTAGTACTGTGCTCACTAATAGACAATACTGTTATGCTCCAATCCAGTCTAAAATTTATCTGTGTAAAAATGGACTGTACGAAAAAATTTTCTTTTTGCTTAAAACTTTTTGGCCCAATAAATTATATTTAATGTGCTTGATTTTTCTATGGTGGTTTTAATCCTCATTTATATTATCTTGTCCATAATTACGGCTTTTGCAGTGTATTTTCCATACTGCTCATCATATATTTGAATGGTCAAATCTTTGACCATTTTTAGTCAATCTTGACTTTTTTTTTGTCAACTTTGACTTTCTTGGTCAAACTTTGACCAACATAAAATCATGGATTTTCCTCCCCTTTTTCACCCAAAAAGGCTATTTCTTCACTAAGTAATTCATTATTGAGTCTTATAAGGTCATAAGAGCTCATAAAATCAATAAAAATCCTAATCAGGATTATGCATAAATATCTTCATGGTTCAACTTGAAATTCTCTACAAGAAATCGTAACATTGTAGAAAAAAAAATTTCAGTTATTACAATCTACCCCCCTTAAAAAATTTTCGTCCTCGAAAATTAGAACAATTCGGGGTAATTCTTTCTCATCTCATCTTCTAGTTCCCATGTTGCCTCTTCAACCTTATGGTTTCGCCATAAAACCTTAACCATGGGAATGGTTTTGTTTCTTAGGACCTTTTCTTCTCGATCCAGAATTCGTACTGGCCTTTCTTCATAAGTTAAGTCGGTTCCAACCTCTATGGGTTCTTGGCTAAGCACATGAGAAGGGTCTGGTACATACTTTTTCAGCATCGAGACATGAAAGACGTTGTGCATCGAGGCTAATCCTGGCGGTAAGGCAAGCTTGTAGGCTACTTTCCCAATCCTTTCCAGGATTTCAAACGGTCCTGTATACCTTGGGGTAAGCTTTCCCTTTTTGCCAAATCGCATTACTCCTTTCATAGGAGCAATCTTAATAAACACAGCCTCTCCGATTTGAAACTCCAAAGGTCTTATTCGCTTGTCGGCATAACTTTTATGTCGGCTAAAAGCTACGTCGAGTCTCTGCTTAATCTTCTTGATGTCTTCAGAGGTCTTCCTGATGAAATCGGTCGTTTGAAGTTGCTTCTGCCCAACTTCCTGCCAATGAATAGGAGATCGACATTTTCTTCCATACAATGCTTCAAATAGAGCCATGCCAATCGAAGCATGATAACTATTATTGTACGAAAATTCGATCAATGGCAGCTTCTGATCCCAGTTTCCTTTGAAGTCCAAGATGCAAGATCTTAGCATATCCTCTAGCGTCTGGATAGTTCGTTCTGATTGACCGTCCGTTTGGGGATGAAATGCCGTGCTAAACTTCAATTTCGACCCCATAGCATTGTGAACACTTGTCCAAAATCGAGAAGTAAAACGTTCGTCACGGTCTGAGATGATTGATTTTGGTACTCCATGTAGTTTGACGATCTGAGATACATAAATTTCAGCCAATTTCTCCACTGAAAATGTGGCCTTGATTGCGATAAAGTGGACCGATTTGGTTAATCTATCCACAATAACCCAAATCACATCATTCCCACTTGAGGTTCTAGGCAATCTTACTATGAAATCCATAGTAATTTGTTCCCATTTCCACTCAGGAAGCTCTATTTTTTGTAAATCTCCCCCAGGATGGCGGTGTTCAGCCTTAACCTTCTGACAAGTTAGGCACTTTGACACAAACTCTGCTATCTCATTCTTCATATTTGGCCACCAATAATTCTCTCGGAGGTCCTTGTACATCTTGGTTGCTCCTGGATGTACCGAGTATGGTGTCTTATGTGCTTCAGACATGATTTGGTCCTTTAAAAATTCGAAGTTAGGAACACAAATTCTTCCTTTGAAGTAAATGACACCATTAGCAGAGGTCTTGAACTCCTTATTTTTTCCGCCAAATAGTTGTCATTTCAGCAAAAATGAGTCCTTTTCCTGGTGCGCCTTAATGGATTCCAGCAAATCGGACTGGAGGGTCAAAGAAGATAGTTTCCCAGTAATCATTTCCAGGTTGAAATCGGAAATCTCCTTTTGTAGTGGTTTCGGAAATGCTTCGATAGACATCAACATGCCTACCAATTTCCTACTTAGGGCATCAGCTACCTTGTTCGCCTTTCCGGGATGGTAAAGGATCTCACAATCATAGTCCTTTACAAGCTCCAGCCATCTACGCTGTCTCATGTTGAGCTCCTTCTGAGTGAAGATGTACTTGAGGCTTTGATGATCCGTGTAGATTTCACACTTGTTTCCATACAAGTAGTGCCTCCAGATCTTGAGTGCAAACACTACCGCTGCGAGCTCTAAATCATGAGTAGGGTAGTTCCTTTCATGGATTTTCAGTTGTCGTGATGCGTAGGCTACTACCTTCCCATTTTGCATCAGGACAGCTCCTAATCCATTTTTAGAAGCATCGCTGTAGATTACAAAATTTCCTGCTTCTACATCAGGAATTATCAACACAGGTGCGCTTGTCAGCTTCCTTTTGAACTCTTGGAAATTTTCTTCGCACTTTTGAGTCCATTCAAACTTTTTCCCTTTCTAGGTAAGAGCTGTGAGTGGTGCAGCAATCTTGGAAAATCCTTCGACAAATCATCGGTAATATCCAGCAAGGCCAAGAAAACTCCTTATTTCCGTAACATTCTTAGGTGCTGACCATGCACTGACTGCCTCCACTTTCGTCGGGTCTACTGATATTCCTTCCTTTTGGACCACATGACCCAAGAAATGCACTTTCTCCAGCCAAAATTCACATTTTGTGAATTTGGCATACAGCTGATTTCGTCTTAGCGTCTCCATTACCGATCTGAGGTGACGCTCATGTTCCGCCTTGGACCTTGAGTAAATCAGGATATCGTCAATAAAGACAATAACAAACTTGTCCAGATATTCCTTGAACACACGGTTCATAAGGTCCATAAAAGCAGCTGGGGGATTAGTTAATCCAAACAGCATAACCAAAAACTCGTAGTGCCCATAACGCGTTCGAAAAGCTGTCTTGGCGATATCTGACTCCTTAATCCTAAGCTGATGGTAGCCTGATCGCAAGTCGACTTTCGAGAACACTACTGCTCCCCTAAGTTGGTCAAAAAGATCATCAATTCTCGGAAGGGGATACTTGTTCTTGATTGTGATCTTGTTCAGTTCACGGTAGTCAATACACAAACGCAACGATCCATCCTTCTTTTTGACAAACAGAACAGGCGCTCCCCGCGGAGAATGATTCTGTCGGATGAATCCCTTGTCCAGCAGTTCATGCAACTGCACTTGAAGCTCCCTAAGCTCAGCGGGTGCCATACTGTAAGGTGCCTTGGATATAGGTCCAACTCCAGGCAATAGCTCGATTTCAAACGAGATTTCCCGTTCTGGAGGAAGTCTTGGTAAATCCTTCGGAAAGATATCCACATATTCTTTTATAATGGGAACATCTTCCGGTGTCAACTCAATTTCCCTATCTTTATCCACCATGTTAGCCAAATATCCTTGACAACCATTTCCTAACATCTTCCAAGCCTTCATTGCCGAAACCAGTCGGGTGGTTGGGCTCCACGATCGTCCATGCTGTAGGTGGAGTTGTACTTACCTGTTGTCCTACGCTCTTAGTTTATCGCCAAACATAGCACATACTCCCGTTGTCCTAACAGGGTGTAAGATAAGAATCAGTCATATTTTATCTTACCATAAATCATAATCTTTAAACGTTAATATCCTTTTCGGTTACTTCTAGTAACCCTGGGTATGAGCCCAAACATAAATCGGTTAATGCCCTATTGGGTTACTAAGACCCAATAGTGGTATCCCATTTGCTTACCATATTACTTAACATAATTCAGTTATTTCTTTTCTTCAGAAAACTTGTTCAATTCTTGAAAACAGTTTCTTAATTTAAGTGTTAGTGCATGAGTAGGGATTTCTTGCTTTTGCACTATTTTCTTAAAATCCAGTGTAGGAATTTCTTGATTCCTGCACAGTTTTGGGAATCTAATTTTTTTTACTTTAAAATCTGTTTGGAATTAGAAAAATCTTTCTTCATGAAAGTTGTAGATATTGAAAGATCCTAAAACTTTCATGTTTTACACAAAACCTAATTCTGTCCTTAACTTGTTAATTTTCTTGGTTGAAGCCGGCTGGCCGTGCATAAGGTCTGGGCAGACCAATATTGACTAGGTCTCGGATTTTCATAAAAACAGAGGCCATTAGAGCCGTATTTTGAAAAACTGTCCACGCTACCCCCTAGGAAAAATCCTTCCCAACAACTTTTATGTTTTACGTTTTTCCAAAATCTGCCTTTAAGGGCTTCAAAATTTCGTTCTCCTGTAAGCTGCCCGGTTTTACCCGAAACTGACAGTTTTGCTTGAAAATCCATTTTTTCGTAAAGTCTACGCACACGCTACCTCAAACGGTCTCAACCGTGAGCCTACGACAAACATGCAGCATGTCTAACGTAAAAACTTATCATCATACATCCATACATAAAATCATAACACATAAATAAAAACCTAGATCTAGCTTACTACAACATAGATCTAGCTTACCATAACCCTAATCAAGCACATACTAAGCTTTTGCATGAAAATAAATGAGCTTAAGCTCTTACAAAACCCACTGAAAATACATATATAACCTTGAATCAAAACTTAATAAAAAGGCTTAGGGATTTGAGAAGATTACCCTAAGATCTTAGAGGTGAAATCTCAAACTTGGATCCGAATTTTCTTCTACCTATTTCTCTCTAAAAATCCGGCCATACCTCTCTTTTTTTTTTCTCTCTTAAGGTTTTCATTTTCGGCCTTAGGGTGAGGGGGAGAGAATGAGTGGGAATTTTGGCAGAGTTTCGGGTTCAATTTCATGCTCAAAAAATGTGAACCAACTACCCCTATTTATAGGTGAAACTTAAAGTTTCTATAATTGCATTTAAGGGTTTAATGAGCAAAATATTTGCCCACCAATCCTCCTAGGTGGCCGGCCATTCAACCATTCAAGGGTGAGCCTTGTGGATGAATGTGAGCCAAGTAAATGGCTTGGCCATTAGCTTGAAGTTGTGGATGAATGTGAGCCAAGAAATTTGCTTGCTCAACAAGGCTTCTAAACAAGTGTGTGGAAGCCAATGAGAGTGATGTGTCAAAAGGTGGACCAAAGGCAACACCTACCACCCAAGCTTACCTCACCATGCTTGTGTCACCTTTGCTTACCTCACCCAAAACAAAACTTGTTCACCAAGTCTTGCTAAAGAAAAGAACCGGCCATACTAGCTAGTTCTAGAACATGTGTGTGTGGAAGCCAAACAAGGTGATGTGTCCAAGGGTGAACCATAGACAACACCTACCACACCTTTTCTATCTTATCTTGCATTTAATTCCTCAAAAGCAAGCATAATTGCCCCCCTAAAACCTTAGAGTGGCCGGCCATACAATGTGGTTTGTTGGCCAATATTTCAACCTCAAATCATGCTTAAAACTTACTTTCCATAATTTCCAAAAATCCAATTAATCTAATTGGTCATCACCATATGAGGTGTCCTCAAAATTAAGGCTCCATTTGGTTTTTCTTCACCAATGCAGTCCATAATCATACTAATAAGGATTTTACAAATACTGTATTCACTTAAAACAGTACTGTTTCACTAAATTGCAGTCTAGAGTTCATCTGCGTAAAATTGGACTGCATATGGATTTTTCTTAGAACTTGAAACTATTTAATCCATACTGCTCTAACTAATGTGCTTGATTTTTCTAGGGTGGTCTTATAGCTTATTTGACAGAAATGAGGGTTTTCCGCAGTATAATTTCCATACTGTTGATTACACTGCAGTACCGTCTCAGTCAAACCAAAAGTCAACTTGGTCAACTTAAAGTCAACCTTGATCAACCTAAAATCAACCTTGGTCAACCTAAAGTCAACCTTGGTCAAAGTTGACCTGAAGAAAATCATAAATTTCTATTTTGTCCTTTTTCCTCAAAAGGCCCCGTGCTTGACAAAGCAACCTATTATTGAGTCTCGTAGCTAATTAAATGAGAACTCAAACATATTCTGATATTTACTCAGATCATGAGCTTTATATCGACATATATAGTTCAGACTTAAATTTTCCTTATTTCTAAGGAAATCATAAGTTCATTGAAATTTCGGGTTCTTACACACAGTCAGCCTCATGAAGTCCAGAATGACTTGAATGTCGATTAGCCAATTATCTGCCGCTATTGGGTCTGTCGGCCCCTCAAATTCAGGCGCTTTCATCCGCCTAAATCGCTCGTACAGCAAGTCTTCCCTTACTAGCGGTGGAACCATCTGCCCTCCAGCCGGGGCTATAGGAACTTCAGCATTCAGAGGAACCTCTGGATGAACCTCTGGTTGTACTTCCGGTATTGGGGGTACTCTAGCATCCCGAAGAGGAACCTCGTTAACTTGGGGTCTCTGGTTCATCCGAGCCAACTGTTCCCGTAATCTAGTTGTCTCTTGCTGCTGTTCTAGCAGCTGTCTTTGTAAATTGGCTACAATAGTAGCAAGATCCAGCTCAGGTGGGTTTACAGGTACGGTTCTGCGTCGTGGCGGCATCTTCTAATGTCCTATGGGATTATATGAAAAGATATTATTATACCAGGAATATCTTTTCTTTCATGCACATATTATCACATCATAACATAATATGTCATAACGTTATCATTTAAATCATATTATAACATAATCGGATCGTAATCACATCATAACATAGCATTTCATAAACATAATACACTACCATACTTGAACTGTCTTTTTGCATTCTTACAAAAAAAAAAAGTACATCATCTTTACAATACTGTAAATACATATCTGTTTCATAATACTTTATATAAATGGACAAAATGGCAATGGGAGTGTCTAACACTTCACCATCATACATGATCAAAATGGCGATGGAAGTGGCTACCACTTTCCATCATATATCAGTACAAGCCTACTATTCAAAAAGGATAAGCGAGTACATATCAGTCCTAAGGTCAAAATAAATATACATGGTCGTCCTAAACGAAGATCTCTACTGTCATCTAGGAGGGTGCGTCGGAGTCGGCCTCCCAATCTCCGTCGTCAAAAAGGATCTCCTCTGGGTCGTCCAGAAAATCCTCCTGATCCTCTAACCATCCTGCCTGCTTTAACTCGGGCACCGGCTCCATATCCTCGTCGTCGCCCTCCTCGTCACTGGATATAACTATGACAAGAGGATCTGCTAGTGGATCCGCTGGTATAACCATAACATCGTCCTCCTCGTCACTGGAGATATCTACGATAGGAGGATCTGCTGGTGGATCCGCTGGTATAACCATAACATTGTCCTCCTCCGGGCCCTCTGCATCCGGGTCACCCTCAGCATCCTCCTACTCCTCAGCCTCATGGGCTGGCACCTCCTGCTCCGGAACTGCGGGGATCGGCTCCTCTGGGGGTGCTGGACCTACCTCGTGTAATGGCTCTCCTATGCCAGCATCGTCTACGGGTGCCTGATGATCACCCTCAGCGGCCTCCGCCTGCTCAGTGTCAGCGTGTACCTCAACCCCTAAGATATCCTCAATCATGTGCCCCACAGTCATCCTGGGCGTGGGAAATGGGACATACTGGCGAATACGACCAGGTAACCCATTTCGCAAAATCGTCAACGCCTCCATCACAGGGTGGTCTATGTCCTGAGGAACGTAGGGCAACATGGCCTCCTGAAATCTCAGGCAGTAATGAGCCATGGTCTCGAGAGGGTATGCGTGCCACTCAAGCGTATAACTGTGGTAGCACGTATCATACATATCTCTATAAATGTCGGGATCACGCTGAGGCGCTCCTGGTCCGTAGTCCAGTATCGGTCCAAACCGTGCAGTCACCAGCGTACGAAAATGTACCCAGGTCCGACTGGGCAGCTGCGGCTCTTCTACTAATATCCACCAAAGACGGGCGTCGCCAATCAAACATCGACTACCCAACGAGACCTGCACGCGATCCGGGATATGGCTAGTACGGAAGATTAGCTCCATGTCGTATAACCATGCTCCTAAGGGTATCGTCCGACTCGTACCGTCAAATGATAACGGATGTGCCTCATAAAAGGAGGTCGCTGCGTCTCGATCCTCATCGATGTGTGCCGGGTCCATAGCAACAAGTCTACCATATCATAAACATATAATAATTATTTATGCATAAAAATGTAAATTCAACTTACAATGATGGTGGCGATGGCAGACAGACTGTGAAATGGTATAGCAGGAAACCGCTCTGATACCAACTCTGTAACGACCCGCCTAGCACAGGCCGTTACCATACATACATGCATACATAACGTACTTATTTACTTAGCGTAATTAGCGGAAAATTTTTATTTTATTTTTATAAGCGTACTAACATATAGGGAATAAATACGCAAGGATGTTTATCGAGCATATAAACAATAAGTAAGGAACAATGTTCTAACGTTAAATAAAATATTCATGAAACAAAACGCGTAGCGGTCAACATTCCCACATTTCACAGTCGCTCCGCCACGCTCCTCCATCTTGCATCATTGGTTGCCCATAGGTTGCTTACCTACAGTATAGACGTAAGACGTGAGCTTTCGCTCAGCAAGTACAACATAATTATCCGCAACACAACTAACATAACCTAACATTTCATAATTTTGTCCTAGCATAACATACTTTATCATACATGAGCCATTTATACTTTCGTAACATAATTCTCATCTTAACCTAACTTATCTTGCTTATGGGCCGCTTACATAAGTGACCATACCGGGCGCGCAACTATGGAGTGGTTGGGGCGGCCAGTCCATTTCCAACTCAATCCACAGTCCAACCCGACCTTGGACGGGTCAGTACGTCACAGGCAAGCTCGCTTGCCATCTTACTTGGTCTTGTTCTTATTTTTAGAATTAGTGAACATGCCTCATGATGTCACATAATCATACTTTGTAATCATCTTAATATAATCATGCTTTAAAGTTGGCATATCATAATATGTATCAAACCATAAACTTAGCATACCATAAATTAACAAACATCATATCCTAGCATCACATGTTTCTAGCATATGTTACACACCAAATATACTTGGGTAAGTATCACAACAAAGCCTATGCTGTAGGCGGAGTTGTACTTACCTGGATTGCTATGTCCAAAATATGTCTGTTCCTACTTAAGATGCCAGTGCAGGTTGACTCCTGCTTCATTGAAGGACATAGGTAAGAAGCCTTGATCATTATAGGATGTTGGTAACCTAACCAACATTCGCGCATAATCCTAGTTATATGTGTAATACCAAGTTTTTCTGTAACATTACGATTTCTTATGATTTAAGAAATTTGTACGAACCATGAAGGTATTTATGGAAAAAGCCCGGTTAAGGGTTTTTATTATGTTTTGTGAGTTTTTATGCCTTTACAAGACTCGAAAATAATTGCTTAGTCAAGCAAATGACCTTTTAGGTAAAAAGGAGTTAAATTTCCAAAATTTTTATGTTGGTCAAAGTTTGACCAAAAACGTCGACGGTTGACCAAAAAGTCAACTATTGACCACGGGAGTCAAATCTTGGCAAGGAAGTCAACGGTTGACAAGAAAGTCAATGGTGGACGAGAAAGCCAAAGGTTGACCCCAAAAAGTTAAAGAAAAGACTGTACGATAAAATAATCCGCAGTATAGAAATTATACTGTATAGAGCCGTTTTTACAAATAAAATGATATGTTTAGGATTCAAAACCACCATAGAAAATCAAGCACATTAATTAGAATATATTGGGCAAAGTGGTTTCAAGTTATAAGAAAATTTTTATACAGTTCGTTTTTACACAGATAAATTTTGGACTGTAGTTCAGTAAACCAATACTGTGTATAAGTAAATCCAGTATTGGAAATACCTGTGTTAACTTAAAAATGGACTGTACAATAAGGAAAAGAGCCAAACACACCTAAAGGTGGCTTACCTCACCCACCTTTTGAATAATGACATCATTATGTTAATTAAGAAAAAAATTTGGAAAGAATTAGGTGGTTCTAGAGCCATCCTTGGCCGGCCACCTAAGGCACATTTAGGTGCAAATTCTTGCTTCTTCAAGGGTCATTTTGCAATTCTCAAGAGTTGTCCCTCACCTATAAATAGGTGACCCCATAATTCAAGAAAATTAGAAAATCCAAACCAAACTTTGCCAAAATTTTCTTCACCCAAAAACCGAACTTGAGGAAGAGGGAAAGGAAGAAATTCAAG
This sequence comes from Ficus carica, assembly GCA_009761775.1. Lineage (NCBI taxonomy): Eukaryota > Viridiplantae > Streptophyta > Magnoliopsida > Rosales > Moraceae > Ficus > Ficus carica. Next base: position 102,699 of record VYVB01000541.1, read on the forward strand.
CCAAGATCAAGAGAAAAATAGAGTGTGGTGGTCGGTTTTGTGATTGAAAGCAAGCAAAAAGAGTTGGAAAATTTTGGATACCCATTTTGTAGCTTAGGGCCGGTTGTGGGAACCAAAGAGAAAACAAGGAAAAAATTTTGAAATCAAGGGAGATTTAGGGTTTTGAGAGTTTGATTTTCCATCTAGAACATCACCCAAGAACTCAAGAGATTTTGGTGCCCAAATTTGGCCAAGAGGCCGATTGAAGGGGAGGAAGAACAAGGAAGAAAAAGCTAAGTGGTGACCGGATTTTGGAGCTTGTGTGGCCGGAAATTTTGAGCCATTTGGTAACCGGATTCTAGGGCAAGGAAGTCTGGAATTTTGAGGAACCAACTGACCAAAGAGGCCGGCTGTTGGTGGAGGAAAACGGGGAAGAAAGGCCAAGCCAAATTCTTGACCAAAGTGAGGTATAATCCCTTGAACCTCTAAGTGTTTCATTTAAATTTCATTTGGGAAATTTAAATGTATTTCAAGCAAAGTTTGTATGTGTGACGACCCGCCTATCGCAGTGTGACGACCCGCCTATCGCAGGCCGTTACCTTACATACTTACTTGTTACATATGAAAACTTGAGCTAAAATTTTTATTTTTATTTTTTATTTTTTTTATTTTTATTTTTTATTTTTTTATACATACAATATAAAACTTGAACTGAAATCTTTTTAATAATTACATACATACTTGTACTCAAATACAACATTTTTAGCGTAGCATAATTTAACAAAAAGAAACATAGTGATTCCCGTCCCACAGTTTCACAGTTTGTCTTGCCATACTCCACTGTCTTGTATCAAGTATTGCTATAAGTTTGCTTACCTACAGCATAAACATGAACTATGAGCTTTCGCTCAGCAAGCACAACTATTTATCCGCAACATATCACATAATAACATAATGCATGAACCAATTATGCTTTCTTACTGTTTTCATAAGTTAGCATAATTTTTAGGGCCCTTACATAACATAAATGTATGTACCGTGGCGCGCTGACATGGAGTGGTTGGGGCGGCCAGCCCTGTCTAACTCAAACCATGAACCAAACCCGACCTAACGCGGGTCGATACGACATATTGCATCCTGCTTATCATAATGATGCTTTAAATCTTGTTCTTATCTTGTTTCGTTCTTGAAACCTTATTTCATGATCTTAACCAGTTTCTTAACTGAAACTGGGATTTCATATCTTACCGTTTAACTTATCATAAATGAGCATGCTTTGTGATGCCATAATATCAAACTATTCATCATATGAACATACATGCTCTAACATACCTCATATATCTCATAACATAAACTTAAAAGCATACAAGCCATAACATTCATCATTTCATGGAGACATACATACATACATACCATAAACATTCCTTATAGCATCATGAACTTGGTATCATACAAGTCATAAGCATTTCATCACACTTATATCATCATATACTTAAAGGCATACAACAAACAGTTTTGTTTATGCTGTAGGCGGAGTCGTACTAACCTTTACTGCGCCTTGAGTTAAATTACTTCACTCAAACAAGTTGCTTTCCTGTTTCCAAGAAATCATAGGTTAAGCATCATCCTATCATAATTTCATAACGATCCTATTAGCTAACAAACTACAAATCCTAAAATTCAAATTCCTTTTTGAATTTTTAGTAAAACCCTAAAGTTCTCAAAACCGAGTTTTAAAACCATTACATAATGTTTGGTACTTTTCTTACAAATCCGTTTAAAATTTGAAAAAGTTTTCTCCATGAAAGTTGTAGACCTTGAAGTCTCCTACAACTTTTATTTTTAACTCAAAACTCAAATCTGTCTTTAACATGCTTGTTTCTGCCTTTGCAAATTCTTCAACCATATACATTAATTATAATTTGGTCTCGGGTTTTTGCAAAAACAAAGGTCTTAGGGGTCTTGTTTTCAAAAACTGTCCACGTTGACCCCTGGGATTTTCCTTCTCTACAACTTTACAGTTCACATCGAAATCGTGTAGCCTGATTGCGATGAGATCTGCGAGTAATTCTCTGCCATTGATCCTAATAGGAACATTTTGGATCCAAAAGTTGTAGAGAAAATTACTATAAGCGAGTAATCACTACTTACAAATAATTACTATAAGCGAGAGTGTTGGTTTGTGGACCGTGGCAGTGGAGGAGATGTGGTTTCGCAAGCCTCTGTAATATTTTTCGCGGCTGCGGAACAGTTCTGTAAGATAAAAAAAGGATTGCTGATAGGGATAGAAAAAATCCAGGGAATACACGACGGTTTTAATTAACCGTCGTGTAATCCCGGGATTAAACGACTGTTCTATAAGAATCGTCGTGTAATCCTCATGTTGCACGACGGTTACTTAAACCGTCGTGTAATCGACGGATTACACAATGGTTTTGGTTTAACCATCGTGTAATCCTCTGTTTACACGACGGTTCCGTAAAACCGTCGTGTAATCCTCTGTTGTTAATCATTTTATCGGTGTCGGATTTTAACTTGTAAGATTTATTTAGATTTGAGTATAATCCCATTTTGGACACTTGATGACTTGTTGGAAAGCTTGAAATATCTAGTTTCTATCTTTATAATTTGTTTTCTAAGATTTCAAGCATTTCAAATATTAATGTGGACGTTTTCCAAAGTGTTTTATGGTAAAATCTCAGTTTACTATATTACAATACAATAATATGTGATTTATTAAAATTTATGTACGTGTCCATTTTAAACGTATGATATCTCATTTTGAAGCTTGAGATGTCTACTTGACAGTAGCAAAGTTATTTCCTTTAGTACTTGAGTATTTCATACCATTAACTTATGTTTTGTGACTATTAGTCCCACATTTGTACCAAAAGTCCAGATTCATGGGCAAGCTTAAAAAAATCATAACAATTCAATAACAAGTCCAAATAAGACAAAAGATATATCATCGGAAAGACTATAGTGTCTATTTTGTATGATAAGAACGGTTTGTAAAACATTATGGTTTACTAACTGAAAATATGCAAAACACGTGGCTAGCACAGGGTTCCAACAAAGCTTTTGGTTCTTAGTCCAAATTTGTAAAATTCACCAAAAACTGCACGTTTATTCGTTCAAGGCATATAATATTTTGTTAGAAAGCTTAAAGAATATAGTTTTATACCTATAACTTATAATAAAAAATTTTGAGGCTAAAGGATTCAGAGTACATACCGTGTCTAGACTGTACCCCAGAGATTCATTTTCTCTCTAGTTTTGTGTCACAACTTCAAGTGCACATAACTTTAGACATACAAAAGCAAACCAAGTGATTCCAAAGTCTAAAATGAATCTTATCCTCTGTAGAATTTTATCATATAATTTATTTTTCATACTAAAGTTTCTAATATATGTTATATTACCACAACAATTATGAGTTTTAACAAAGTTCGTAGATCTTACCGAAATGCTTCGTGAATCCTTTAAGATCTCGGACCTCCAAAGTTCTTCTCAAATTTTTTTCTAGGTAAAAAGAACTCTAACATTAAGATTATAACTAAACATCATGCTTTAGTTCTCCAAAAATGACTAAAACACAAAGAATACGACTAGGTTACCTCTAGTAAAACATCCTCTAACTCCAATTCACACTTCTTCAAACTAGGTAACAGGGTTGCTTAGAGCTTGAAAATGGAGGGAGGAGGGTGCTAGAGGGGTATTGGAGATGGAGAATGGTGTTGGTGGTTCTTTTTTCTATTTTGTGCTTGGTGGTGGCTAAAGAAGCTAGGGTTTTTGAGCTTAACTTGTGTGAAAATAAAATGAGGTGTTAGGGGCTTGTTTTCAGTCAATTTTTACCTAAAGGGAGCCGTATTTTGAGGGGTAAAATTGGAAATTTTTTTGTTGATTCTCCCCTTCATTGCCGTCACTTAAAGGGAGAGTGTTGGGGTGAAAATTTGATTCAACAAAGTGGAGACAAGGGGTCACTTTCACTTGTCTCTTATTTGGGTTAACTTGCCAAAATAAACCATGCCATCTTACATGAGGTTGCATGCATGCACCACTTTCCTTTTTTCTCATTTGTTCAAATTTCTTCTTGCTTTTTGACCCAAAAATCCGAATCCCCCCTTTGCCTTCTCATTTTTATTTTGTTTTTCTTTCTTCCAATTTCCACCATTGATCCAAGGTTGTCATCCTTATTCTCATCCATTAGATCTTCAATCACACCAATCATTACCTTAAGCTCTCATTGGTCACTTATCATCCAAAGTTTGGCCATTGATTTGCCTAGGATTCTTTAACATCTACACCATTGATTTCAAACTTAAGTACAATTCTTGATCAATCTTCCACATGGATGGCACAAGAGAAACAAATAAGTGGTTTCTTTTTTTTTTTTTTTTAATTTAAAAACACGCCGTTTTGTGATTGCAGACATAGCCTAGTGGTTATACCACACTTGACTACACTTAAAAGTGCAGAGTTCGAATTCCAACCCTTCGAATCCCAACCCCAAGTTCAAAAAAAAAAAAAAAAAAAAAAAAAAAAAAAAACGCCATTTAGAACTACTAAAATCATTTAGCAGTGTGGTTGCAGGCAAAGCTAAACGATAATACCATATCTGATTCTACCTAAATATGTAGAGTTAATTATCCCACCCTCAATTCAATATATATATATATATATCATATAGTAGTTCATTTAAAAAAAACAATTAGAGATGAGGAAACTTGAACTCTTCACCATATAGTAGAATTAAGTGTGAAATGACCTTTAAATTATGCGTGTAACTATATTTAGTACTACAATTTTAAGAAAACCTTGTTAATGTGCATGTTAATGTACGTTTATAACCTTTCAAAAAAAAAAAAAGTACCTTTATAAACCATAATAACATTGATGCCGAGAAAGAATATATATCCTTCAAAAAAACAAAAAAAAAACAAAAAAACAAAACAAAACAAAACAAAACAAAAGAAACAAAAACAAAAAGAAAGAAAGAAAGAAGAAAGATGGAAGATAAGTTATCATATTGTACGAAAAAATCTGATTAATAAATTGATGAATTTTTACTTATGAATCTCTTTAATGTGAATTTAAATAGGACTTATCTTATTAATTATACGAATAAGAATTTAAGACGAAGTCTGTAATTAGCATTCCTTGTAGGAATAGGATCCCCTTAATTAATATAATTTAAGTAAGATTCCACTTGTCCCAATTTCTATAAATTCGATAGCAAGTTTTTCAGATCTTAAACATATAAAATTATAGGAAAGAAGGCGATCGTGGAAGAATGGCTTCGCTGGCTTCAGGTTCTGAATTTTTCCTTTTTAATTTTATGGTTTGCTTCACAATTTTTTTTTTCTTTTTTTTTTTTCTAAATCAAGAATTTTTTTTTTCTTCCCTTGTAATCTCAATAATATATTTTCGCAATTTTAAATAATACAGCTTGAACGAACAAAGTATTAATAAAGTCAATGAGTTCTTCCCAGTTTCTTTCTTTCCTTAACTTTCCATAGGAGTACATTAATATTTCTTAGGGGAACCTATTCACAGCCCTTTATCTACTTTCCTCGCCCCTTTCTTAAATTATCCATCAATTAAAATTTTAGATGTTCATTATTACTTGTTACACTCCTGTTATTATTAGAAAAAAAATCCCTATAATTTAATTCTACTCTTCATCTTTTTTATACTCACCAATAAATAAATAACCCCTATTTTTTTTAAAACATTCACTTCCTCTTGTAATTTTCCCCGTTCCCAAACAACTATAATTTTTACTATAACTATTTTCACAAGAAAATTACGGGCAATAACTTACAATACATATATAGAACAACAATATTAATATACATATATATGTATTTATATCTACGATATTAAAAAAACAAAAAAAATAAAAATAAAACTGTGACTTATTAGTTTCATGAAATCTTATTCCAAAAAAAAAAAAAAAAGAAGAAGTCAAAAAATAAGAAAACCAGTAAATGAGAAAAAAAAATTGTTTAAAAAATATGGGGTTATTTGTTGGTTGGTCGGTGGAAGAAGGATTAAAAATAGAATTAAATTGTATGACTTTTTGTGGAATAATAAGAGGGGTGCAATAAGTAAAAACTAAATGTTTAAATCTTAATTGGTAGATAGTTTAAGAAAGAAGGTACGAAAAATAGATTGAGGGATGTCAATAGACGCCCACTATTTCTTATTGCTAGAAGTAAAGAGAAATATTTTTTGGAACCAAAAAAAAGTTATAATAAATCGTGTAATATTGAAAAGATGTTAATTAAGTTGTGTTTCTCTATCTGCTTTAAAGACTCGAAGGGCATTCTTCTACACAAGATATAGACATTCTTTTACTCCTTAAGCAATAAGACGTGATTGATCTTGCTTTTCTTACTAAGACTCAAACCAAGATTCTTATGATTTAAGTTTATGAGCTAATTTATTATTTCCTAAGTACTGTAATTCTACATCGGAGTCCACTATCTAAGACATAGGATTCAGATTTCCCATCCAGGTTCAAAAAATAAATAAAAGAATAACATTCTAACTTTAGCTTTTCTTTTGTTTTGTCGTTTCTCAAACTTATTGTCTGTCATAATTTTTGAACAGACTGGGAGTATTTGCCAAAGCACCTTTTCGACATGACCTTGGAGAAATTGGAATCACCAATAGATTATTTGACGTTTAGCGCTACTTGTGTTGAATGGCATTCAATTGCACAGGACAACGAAAGTAAACGCATCACAATGCCTCGTTATCATCAAGTTCCAATGCTTTTGATCCCTTGTCATGAAGACCAACATACATGGAGTGCATATAATGTGCTAAATAATGAGTTTCTTGGCACACAATTATCCGTGCCATATGGTAAACGTTTTGGTGGCTCTTCGGAGGGATGGTTAGTCGCTGTGGAGGAGAATTTTTCAGTAACACTCTACAAGCCATTTTCCATGGTTAAAGAGGGAAGTCGTAATAACACGGACCATATTATCCGGCTACCATGCTTGTTTTCCCCTGAGCCCTATGATGAATATGATTATCATGTTTTTAAGACTATTATCACAGCTGATCCGCTAGAAAATCCAAATGATTGCATAGTTGCAGTGATATTTAGCGATATGCGCTATTTGTCTTTCATCAGGCTTGGTAAAGACACCGCATGGATTAGAGTTGATGTTCGAACAGTTCTTCAAGTTGAGACATTTCACGACATTACATACTACAATGATCAATTTTACGCTGTAAATTTTTCTGGAAAACTAATCTCTTTTGATGTCTCAAACTCGACCAATATAGATGTCAAGTTAATCGCTCATGATTCGCCTCCAATTATTAAAGATATTGAAGATGGAGATTTGCAATATGAAGGTGGCATTGAGGAGGATGATGATGTGTATGAGGACGAGGATGAGGACGAGGACGAGGACGAGGATGAGAATGATGACGATGACGATAACGATGACGAAGACGATAGTGTCAATGACAATTATGATGATGATGATGATGATGAACGCTGTTATTATGTTAGTGGCGAGACCAAGAAATATCTTGTCAAAACGTGTGAAGGAGAGTTGTGGATGATTACGAGATGCTTCTGCAGGAATCCAAGGAATGTCCGGAACCGAAAAACAACCTCAATCAAAACTTACAAGTTGGATTACAAAGAGTCAAGGTGGGTTGAGCTAGAGAAACTAGGCGATGCTTCTTTCTTTTTGGGTGATAACTCCTCCATATGTGTGGTCGCATCCAGTTTTCCTGGGTGTCGACCTAATTGCATCTACTTTACCGATGACTATACTGTATTTCCAAATGATCCTCGCGGGCCTTGTGATATGGGCGTCTACCATGTTGAAAGTGGACAAATTGAGTGGCATTTTTCCATTGATGCAGCCAGTTTTGTCAAAATGTCAAAGCGACCTCCTATTTGGGTTGTACCCACAATTACATGCTAGCAGTTATGTTTAAATGATCAAGCATTCTTTTTTTTTTTTTTCAGTTTATTATTTCAAATAAATAAATTAATATGTATGAGCAGCACCTGTTTTTCTAGTAGGAATATTGCAGATAAAGTTAAATTTTCAAGGGAATAATGTTCTGTTAATTATTGTCAACCACTCTTTGTTGACCATATACTTTATTAATTCATTTGTTTCTAACCAATCCCTTGAAGCTAATTAGTTTCACTAATTGTGTATTACTAGTCACAAATTTATGTTTATAGCACAAACCTTGATACATAATTTTTGATAAAGAAATTGGAAAACTTTTAATACAAATTTTGGTTTTTGCTACTTATCAGAATTGTCAAAGCCTATGATGTCTTATTTCGTATATTTTTTCCATAATCTTAAAATGCACACTCCGTGCACAAGTGTTATTTTGTTAGCGGAATTCAATTTAAAGACTTGATATTTAATATTTTCAGCCAAAAAATAATATTTTGCCTTTTGTTTTGCATTTTGCAATGCTAATTAAAAAGGTCATCCATTTATCCTATTCCTCCCTGTCCGGGGGAGCGGTACAACAACCCAGTTCTAGGAAGAATATCCCCTGTTACACCCCAACCCCCCAATTCCAATGTTGTCATATGATCAAAGAACTTTCAAGGAGGTCCAGCTTCTGTTTGTTCTATCGCATGTACACCAATCAATAATGGAAGAACCAATAAGATCAGAAATCCTCGTCGTTGGTCCCCTTAATATTTTTCTTTTTATAAAGATAGGAATCATAGACCAGAAATTCACTTGAATCTTAAGGCCAAAATGTTTTGGATTCACAATCTGGACTTCCACCCAGACCCAGCAATATCTTCACGAATGCAAAACTACATGTAATACAACAACTTTAATTAGTACTATGAAATGCAAATATAGACTATATGATAATATTTTATTTCTAATGAGGACAAATTGTTAAAATTTTAAAATTTTTAGGTAAAACTAGAAGAACAAAAACTTTGAGTGGGGGCTAGAGCACCCCCTTAAATCCGTCTCTGGTCACGAGAAGCTTCCTAACTGAAACTCCTTGAAGCATTCGAAGCTTGTCTTGACAGCCGTAGCCGTCTGTCGTGGTGAAGTCATATATGAACCTCTTTGTGACTGCCTCATGAAACCTCGGTTGCTGTCACGAAGCTCAATGCCGAGGGTGCAGTTAATTGAAGAAAAAAATATCTTATAAGATTTCATTCTGCCATGCGAGTTTGGCCATAAATGTATATATTCATTATTTAGAGACATATATTTAATAAGATTCTATTCTACTTTTCTAATTACTTCTCCTTCTTCTTATTCTTTTTTATTTGTAACATTAATTTTCTAATGAGTAATCTATTTATGAATAAAGCATAATTGAGAATTTGGTGACTATATGATAAATGTAGTCGAGCGTTAATTTCGGCCATGTTCCCGGAATTAACATGTTAGGAATATCATTGATTTCGTTATAACAAAGCTGTGGTCTTGTGGATTATATTGCATCTATAAAATTTTGAGCTTAATTTTGATTAAGGAGTCTCATTGACAGATGAAGAGACACTACTTAAATTCACTAATCACTCAAGGTTATCGTAAACCTATAAATTGGTTGAAAACGAAGTTATTACTTAGTGGCTAGTTCAATGTATCCTATTGAAAAATAGCCAAGATCACAATATTAATAAAATAAAAGGTCCGGCATTTAAGAAATTTTTATGAGAAGCCAGTTATATAAATAAGCTTTGTTAATCCCTCGAAAAAAAAAAAAAAAAAAAGAGAGCCTTTTTAATAGAAATAGTTTTGCGATCTGATCTTACACAATGAATACTCATAGGCATAGTTAGCCATAAGTTTGAATTTTGTTTGACGTCTCTAATTATTTTTTGAAATAATTAGATAAAAAATTCATTTTTAGAATTTCGTTTAAAAAATATGTCTATTTTTTTAACAATACTACATATGTGTTAATTTTTTTTTTTTGAAATAAATGTTTATAGTACTTATTTTACTCTTTTATTATGATTGACATCATTTAATTTTTATACTAATTCGTTTATAAAATATGTCTATTTTTTTTTAACAATACTACATATATGTCTATTTTTAAAAAAAAATGTTTATAGTACATATTTTACCCTTTTATTATGATTGACGTAACTTCATTTTTATACTAATTCTTTTTTATTATTATTATTTTTTGGACTTTATTATTGATTTTTTTGTTGTTGATAAATGTGAATTACCGTTAATAAAGTCAAATTAGTTTAAAACATCAAAGTACTTATAGTAAATATAACTTCAAAAAAATTATAATAAATATAAAAGATTTACTAAAAAAATGATGATTCAGACCAAATAATAAACACAACACAAAATTTTAATACAGATTAAAGAAATTGAAATATTTAGAATTTTTGTATAAAAAACCACTGAATTCTTTATGGAAAAACCTATTTATTTATTTAATCTACTATAAATCAAATGGTTGTCATTTATATTTCAATCAAACAAATTGAAGAATAATAAAATAAATGGAATCAATAAACATCAACTAATATTGAATCCTTATGATATTTTACCCAAAAATATATGACAAATAATTATTATACCATTCAAAAATAAATTAACTGTATAAACTCTAATTCAAATATGTCATGAAATCATAATTTCATGCCATAAAATCAGAGTAAAACTTATTAACTCACATTTTATAGGGAAAAGCATCAGAATGATATAAATTACATCAACATGATACAAAATTAAACTAAAGTTAACTAAATTTGTGTCATGTTCGTCAAAAATGGAGAATTTATGTCATATTGATCAATAGATAAAATAAAAGTGATTATTTAGGTATTTTATTCATTCTTGGCTTTTTTTTTTTACTACTGGAAGGCAAAGATGACTTTCATTCATTAACCAATAAATCTGACCAAACAAGGCAGTCCATAAATTTGGGCAAACTATCAGTCCAAATACAAGAAACCGAATTAGAAAGAGCATAACTAGCTAGAAAGTGGGCTATCTTATTCCCTTGATGGGAAATATAGCGAACATTACCACTCTCCACTTGCAAAATAGCATCAGTATCACAAATGTCTTAAATAACATTAGCTTCTAAAGAATGGGGTTGGAAGTAGCACGAACCATATTAATCACATCTGTCTCAACATCCCAGCAGTTCTAACCTTGAAATTGAGCAAACTATCCCTCGTGAACAACCAAACACTCGCCGAGATGGGGAGAAAACGGACCCATCATGCGCGCTAAACACCACCCCTAAGACCACACCATGTTCATCCCAAGCCACCATGCCAATGCCAATAAACTCCCTGAAATTACTAACCATTGCATCAACATTCACCTTGATCCCTCCCAGATGCCGGTGGTTGCCACAACGATTTTGGAAGAGAGATACGCTGAGCAGGAGCTTCGTCCATATCACAAATAGGTAAGAGATAAGAGATTTATCTAGTTCACATAGAATAAATTCTGAAACAAAAAAGAAAAAAAAAAGAAAAAAAGGAAGCATATGCGTTAGTGTGGGGCTTATTTTTGTGGCAACAACTAAATATAATATAGAGGGTGAAGTTTCGAAAAGAGTTTGGAATATAATAGAAATTTTATTAAAGATATTTTCGTTAAAACTGATTATATTGATTTTAAAAGGTTATGTAAGATAATCAACTAATCACACAAGAGAAGAATATAAATTGAAAACGAATAAGCGTTTATTTTTATTTAAAAAAAAAACATGCCATTTAGTGGTTACAGGTATAACCTAGTGATAATATCACACTACATTTAAAGGTATAGAGTTCGAATCTCCAATCCCAATTTCAAAAAAAAAAAAAAGTTGTTTAGAACTACTAAAATCGTTTAGTAGTGTGGTTGCAAATATAGTCAATTGGTAATACCACACCTGACTCTACCTAAATATATAGAGTTCGAATCACCCCAATCTCGGTTCAAAATATATGTATATATATCATTTAGTAATTCATTAAAAATAAAAAGAATAGAGTTGAAGGGACTTGAACACTTCACCTTATGATAAAATCAAGTGTGGAATGACCTTTAAATTATGCATGCAGTCACAGTTAGCACTACAATTTTAATAAAACCCATATATATATATTTCAAAAATAAACTAAATCTAAAAAATATATCAATATGTGCATATTAATGTACATTTATACTGTAACGCCCTAAATGCTAACTAACAATAATATTAGGAAATTAACATTAGAATTAATATAGGTAATGTGATGAGATAGAAATTTCTTAATTCTAATGTTATGTTGAGTTTTTTTTTTCACAGGTGACGCGATGAGGACTCGATGTGCTAGAACAAAGTTCATGCCAAATTGTTGAATTTTTTTATGATGATTTGATAATTTTATGTGATGGCATAAATACATATATAATAAAGAAATTGTTGCATTTATTTTTGTAAATTATATAAAACATATATATATATATACCATATATACAGTTAAGTATATTTTACTTTATATATGTATATACAGATTGTACTGTATATATTAACCTTTATATATATAAGTATATATGTTAAGTTATTTGATTAGTCAATTATATATAATATTATATGCATATTTGTGTGTGTTTATATGTGGCATGTGCGGTAAGAAAGAAAAAAAAAGAAAAAAAAAAAAAAAGAAAGGGAAGGGAAGTTATTGCAGCCGAAGAAGAAGAAGAAGAAAGAAAGAAAGAAAAAAAAAAAAAAAAAAAACAAGGGTTTGACAATTTATATTTCATTAATTCCAAATTTTAATTGAAATTAATAGCTCTTGATTTATAGGGTTTCTTGTTTTGATTCTTTCTCCCTCACGCACAACCCATCCTCTTTGTCTCTCTCTCTCTCTGCCTCTCTCTCTCACGCACAAACACAGAAAAAAAAAAAAAAAATTCCGTCAAACCTCCAAATTCTTCCAAGACCGAAAATCAAAGAATTTCAAGGTATGTTTCGGAATTATTTGATGATTAGGATGATTTTTGCTATTTATTTTAGTTTGAGATTCTTTGAAGGATTAGATGATTTTCATGATGAGTGTTTTATGTGAGTTTGAGGAAAGGATGAGAAATATTTATCGAATGATGATCGAAAAAAAAAAAAAAAGGGCGATATGGTTGATTTTGTGAACAAGACGAAATTAGGGTTCTTTTTTTTATTTATTTCTTTATTTACGATTTCATTGATATGGTGATTGAATAATTTCATATGTTAGAAATATGTCTTAGGGCTGTTTTCGTGTGTGTATGAATTATATAATTATTGTGATGATAATTTATATATATATATTTCTATTTATTTTCGGATTTGACATTGCTACTGGAATTTCCAGATTCTAATGTAAGAATTCCAAACGGTTTTTAAGGGTGCAAATGGACTCCATTTTTAACAAATTTGATATTGTTGGAAAGCCCTAGATGTCTATTTTCATTTGAAATCAGTTTCATATCATTTGGAGTTATGTGTGAATTTTTATGATTTTTCAAATAGACAGAGGTCGGACTGCCAAGTTTGGTAAAATTTTAATGATCAGAATTCGAAACTGTTTTTGAGAATGCAAACGGTCTCCGTTTTTAACAAATTTGATATTGTTAGAAAGCTATAGATGTCTATTTTCATTTGGAATCAGTTTTATAGCATTTGGAGATATCTGAAAATTTTTGTGATTTTTCAAACTGGAAAAGGTCCGGCTGCCAGTTTCGGTAAAAAGTTTAGAAATCAATTTCAAAACTATTTTTGAGGGTCCAAACGGTCTTCATTTTTTATGAATTGGATACCATTAGAAAGATCTGGATGTCTACTTTCATTTAAAATTAGCTTCAGATCATTTGGAGCTCTGTATGAATTTTTATGAATTTTTGAAGGGACAAAGGTCTGTTTGGCAGATTCTATCAAAATTTGAAATTTCATGAAATTGTTCAATTTTTGTGTTTTGATGTAATTAAATGATGAAATAGGCCTTGTAGGTGCTGCTATGATATGATGGATGTATTTGATGAATTATTTTGAGCTTTTGTTGATTTTATTATATTTATTATTTATGGCATGAATGGTTCTAAAGACGAGCACTCGAGATCTCAATCGCGCGTCACCATCGGAAAATTCAAAAAGGTTAAGTAAGGCGTTTAGGTAAGTACACTCTCACCTGCAACATGAATTAAAGATTTGAGAAGTATATATATTTTGATGTTGATGATGATGTTATGATGTTCTTAAATAATACTTCTCCTATGATGACGTTTTGATGAAACATTTTGATGAAAAGTATATATATGGTATGTATATGTATTTTTATGTTTTAAAATGGCGTTGTACACCCTTGATGATGATGATGATGATGTTGTCCGGTGAGCGGACTTTTGTCACCGTTGGTTTGGGATTTGCAACCCCAACCCTTCCGTGACTAGCGCGCTATGATGATACAACGCCGGGCCCAATATATGATGGTTTTAAAAGTAAAAAGTTTTTAAATGATGTTTATATTTATGATGATAAAAGAAAAATGTTTGTTTACATTTGTGAGATTTAAGTGTCTTACTAAGCCCTTGCTTATATAAGTTAATTCATGTTGCAGATAAAGGAAAGGGTAAGTCATAGTGTTGGAGGAGCTTGGAGCGGACAGCGGGACGATATGTGATAGGAAAACGGGAGGAACGATCATAAGATGGACATTTTTGATTTCAATTGAAGTTTTGAGATTTTAATTTATTATTATTTGATTGGATGTTCCATAAGGACTTAAATTTTATTTCATGAGTTGGGTTTTAAAAATATATATATATACTTAAATTAATTATAAAGTATAATTTTGATATAGTTAAAAAAAAAAAAAAAAATTCTAGAGTTTTCTAAAATTATCTAAGTAAAGTTTTCCGTTATATAAAGATTTTTATTTTAAGCTTAATCTTTTCCGCAATTATATAAGAGATGAATGATTAAATAAGAAGTCAACTGTAACGGTCCGTGAAGGGTCGTTACAGATATGGTATCAGAGACAGGTTTCCTATTTCCTATCATGCATCGCCACGTATCCACTTCAAACTTCTTCAAGTAAGTAATTAACTAGTTTCCTTAAATAGAAATGTAAGAGTTGTGAGGTGATGTTCTATTTATGGAAAGTTTAAATCCTGACTTAAAAAAAAAAAAAAATCTCTTAATAACTAGTTTGCTACTAACAGACGACTAGGATAAGATGGTACGCGGACGAGGACGTGCAGTTCGAGGACGTGGTAATGGCCGAGGGCATGTCGAAGATGAGGTTGCTGCGGAACCTAACTTGGCAGAAGTTATGGCACAGTTGCGTCAAGACCAACGAAGGGGTCGTGGACAAGTTGAAAATGAAGCGGTGGCAGAACCTAATTTAGTAGAATTGGTGGTTCAACTTCAGAGGCAAGTTCAGGAACAACATGCTCTCATTAATAACTTGCAAGCTAATGCCAACAGAGTGGAAGTCCCCATTAATCCACCGGCTGCCCAACCAGTGCAAAATAGAGGAGTTCAGGCAGCAACAAATCATGAACCTCTGTATCTGCGATTCAAGAGGATGAAGCCTAAGGAATTCAATGGTTCGACTGACCCTTTGGTAGCTCAAGGATGGTTGAAGTCGATCGAGTTAGTGCTTAATTTCATGGATTTAACCGATAATGAGAAAGTGAAGTGTGCTTCCTACTGTTTGATGGATGATGCTAGAATCTGGTGGGAAGGAATAGAGCTGAGCAGGGACATAAGTCAGATGATATGGGAAGACTTTATCCAAGAATTTAACGAGCAGTATTTCAACATGTCTGTGACCAGGGAACACTTCGACGAGTTTAATAACTTTCGTTAAGGAAATTTATCGGTGACAGAAGCTGTTAAGCGGTTCAACCAACTAGCACGCCTTTGTCCCCATATGGTTCCAAATGAACAAGAACGGCTGAGGAGAATGATCGGGATGCTGAGACCCGAGATTGCAGTGATTGTTGATAGCGGGACTGCTCCACCAACCACCACAGCTGAATGTGTCAAGTGTGCCCTTCGTGCGGAATATCATCTAAATAAGCAAAAGGAAAGCCAGCCTCGTCAGAACGAAGTCCCTAAGAACAACAACAACAACCAGAACCGTGGAAACTTCGGAAATCAAGGCAGGTCTCAAGGAGGTCAGTGGAACAATAACAAGAGGAATGGGAACTTTTCCAATCAGAGGAACCACAACAACCGTCAAGGAGGGGGCCAACCAGCTAAGCAAGCTAGGAACATTCCACCTTGTTCTAAGTGTGGAAAGCTACATTTGGGGGAGTGCCGTATGGGCACAAATCTATGTTATGGTTGTGGACGCGAGGGTCATCTTTCCAAGGATTGTCCGTACAAGACTTACCAGCCCTTCCAGCAAAGACAACAGAGAAACCCACCAGCTCAGCTCCACAGTATGCAGACCGCTCTTGATGGACCTCATATTTCCCAGGGACGACTTGAGGCTCCTCCACTTACCACCAATGCCAGAATTTTCACCATGACCAAAGAAGAAGCAGCTGCTGAGACTTCTACTGTTGTCACAGGTCAGATACTTGTCTATAATCAGTATGCTAATGTTCTTTTCGACACAGGAGCCTCACACTCCTTTGTGTCTTCTACTTTTGCTAAAAGGCTAGGCATAGATCAGGATATCTTGAATCAGGGATTCACTACGACACTACCCTCTGGGGAAGTGATGATGTCTACTCATTGGCTACGAGCAGTGCCAATGAGAATTGTTGATAGAGAGCTCTACAGTAATCTGATAGCGCTCGAGATGTTTGATTATGACCTAATTTTAGGTATGGATTTCTTGGGCAAGTATAACGCGTCTATTGAATGCCGAAGACGTAAGGTCGTGTTTGATCCCGAAGGAGATGATCGGTTTGAATTCATTGGTGATGCGAAGAAGAAGGCGAAGTTGTCCCTATCAGCAATGAAGGCTCAAAAAATGCTAGCCAATGGCTGTAACGGTTTCTTAGCCAGTATCGTAGATAAGAAGAAAGAAGATAAATTGAAGCTTGAAGATGTACCTGTTGTACGAGATTTTTGTGATGTGTTTCCAGAGGACTTGCCAGGTTTGCCGCCAGATAGAGAAATCGAGTTCGAGATTGAGTTAGCGCCGGGCACTGGGCCAATC
Organism: Ficus carica; assembly: GCA_009761775.1. NCBI lineage: Eukaryota > Viridiplantae > Streptophyta > Magnoliopsida > Rosales > Moraceae > Ficus > Ficus carica. The sequence continues at coordinate 119,824 of VYVB01000541.1, forward strand.
TCCAAGGCACCTTATCGTATGGCACCTGCTAAATTGAAGGAATTACATGAGCAACTTCAAGAGCTGTTGAACAAGGGTTTCATTCGCCCTAGTCATTCACCGTGGGGAGCTCCGGTTTTATTTGTGAAGAAGAAGGATGGGACAATGAGACTCTGCATCGACTATAGAGAACTAAACAAGGCGACCATAAGGAACAGGTACCCATTGCCGAGAATTGATGATTTATTCGACCAATTGCAAGGTGCGACTGTGTTTTCGAAGATTGATTTACGATCTGGTTACCACCAACTGAAGATCAAGGAAGGAGATATTCACAAGTCAGCCTTCAGAACTCGATATGGTCATTATGAGTTTGTGGTCATGCCATTTGGGTAGACCAATGCCCCTGCTGCTTTCATGGACCTGATGAATAGAGTGTTTAAGGAGTTTCTGGATAAGTTTGTGTTAGTCTTTATCGATGATATTCTCATTTATTCAAAGACTCGAGACCAACATGAGAAGCATATAAGGACAGTTTTGCAGACATTGAAACAACACCAGTTGTATGCCAAATTCTCTAAGTGCGAGTTTTGGTTGGATCGTGTGGCATTCCTTGGTCATGTGATTTCTAAAGATGGCGTAATGGTGGATCCCGCGAAGGTTGAGGCTGTTAGTAATTGGAAGAAACCAACCAACGCAAGTGAGATCAGAAGTTTCCTTGGTTTAGCAGGATATTACAGGAAATTTGTGGCTGATTTCTCAAAACTTGCTATGCCGCTTACGACACTTACTCGAAAAGGAAAGAAGTTCGAATGGACAGAGGACTGCGAAAAGAGCTTTCAAGAGCTAAAGAGACGACTCACAAGTGCTCCAATCTTGACGATTCCGGATGGGGATGAAGGGTTTGTAATTTACAGTGATGCTTCTAAGATGGGACTGGGTGCAGTCTTGATGCAGAATGGGAAGGTAATTGCCTATGCTCCAAGGCAATTGAAGGACTACGAGAAGAACTATCCCACCCATGACCTAGAGTTGGCTGCCGTTGTTTTTGCATTGAAAATATGGAGGCATTATTTGTATGGAGTCCGATGTCAAATATTCACTGATCACCAAAGTTTGAAGTACTTCTTCACGCAGAAGGATTTAAATATGAGGCAAAGGAGGTGGCTTGAGCTAGTTAAGGATTACGACTGTGAAATCCTATACCACCCGGGGAAGGTAAATAGGGTAGCTGATGCGTTGAGTCGGAAGACCCCAGCCACGTTAATGTCCTTGAATGCGATGTCCAAGCCCCTTCAAAAGGAGATTTTTGATTTTGGGTTGGAATTAATAGTTGGACAACTTTTTGCAATGACCTTGTCTCCAACTATTTTAGATGACATTCGGAGCAAACAAGACCTTGATCCAAGCCTTGTGAGAATAAAAAAAAAAATGCTCGAAGGGAAGTGTGAAGGATTTAGTGTGTCTGATGATGGAGTGCTGAAGCTTAAGGAACGGTTATGTGTTCCTAAAGACGAGGAGTTGAGGAAAAAGATTCTTGAAGAGGCGCACAATACCCCGTATACGCTTCATCCTGGTGCAACCAAAATGTACATGGATCTTAAGAATAGTTTCTGGTGGTTCGGAATGAAGAAGGATGTAGCACACTATGTGAAGCATTGTTTGACGTGCCAACAAGTTAAGGCTGAGCACCAAAGGCCAGGAGGGGTGCTCCAGTCAATTCAGATACCGGAATGGAAATGGGAAGATATTGCGATGGACTTTATTACTGGATTGCCAAGGACTACGAATGGATATGATGCTATATGGGTGGTCATTGACAGATTGACCAAGTCAGCACATTTTCTTCCTATACGATTAACGTTCTCGATGGAACAGTTGGCAGAATTATATGTGAAGGAGGTCGTGAGGCTTCATGGTGTTCCCAGATCTATTATTTCGGATCGAGATAGTAGGTTCACCTCTCATTTCTGGAAGAGCGTTCAAGCGGCTATGGGTACGAAGTTGAAATTTAGCACAGCTTTTCATCCGCAAACAGACGGTCAGACGGAGAGGACTAATCAAACACTTGAGGATATGCTTCGAGCTTGTGTCTTGGACTTCAAAGGGAGTTGGTGTAAGTTTTTACCATTGGCTGAGTTCGCTTATAACAATAGTTATCAAGCGACGATTGGGATGGCTCCCTATGAGGCACTTTACGGAAGACGTTGTAGGTCCCCAATTTATTGGCATGAGGTTAGGGAGAAGAAGCTAGCAGAGTCGGAACTTAAGGAGAAAACTGACTTCTTCAATAAGACGACCGAAGCATTGAAGGTGATTCAGCAGCGGATTGCCACAGCTCAAAGTAGGCAAAAAAGCTATGCAGATGTGCGTCGAAGGCCTTTAGAGTTTGAGGTTGGAGACTTGGTGTTTATCAAGGTTGCCCCGATGAAGGGTGTGATGCGATTTGGGAATAAAGGCAAGCTTAGTCCCAGGTATGTGGGACCATATATGGTGATTGAGCGTATCGGCAATGTGGCTTACAAGTTAGATTTACCGCAGGAGATGACATCCATCCACAATGTATTTCATGTCTCGATGTTGATGAAGTATGTACCGGATCCATCTCACGTCATCCAACCGCAATCGATTCAGATTCAAGAGGATATGAGTTACGAAGAGAAACCATTTGAAATTCTTGATCGAAAGACGAAGACCTTGAGAAACAAAGAGATCCCCTTAGTGAAAGTTCTTTGGCGTAATCACAAGATGGAGGAAGCTACATGGGAGCGAGAAGACACTATGAGAACGAATTATCCGAAATTATTCTAAGTTTCGAGGACGAAACTTTTATAAGGTAAGAGGGATTGTAACGCCCTAAATGCTAACTAACAATAATATTAGGAAATTAACATTAGAATTAATATAGGTAATGTGATGAGATAGAAATTTCTTAATTCTAATGTTATGTTGAGTTTTTTTTTTTCACAGGTGACGCGATGAGGACTCGATGTGCTAGAACAAAGTTCATGCCAAATTGTTGAATTTTTTTATGATGATTTGATAATTTTATGTGATGGCTTAAATACATATATAATAAAGAAATTGTTGCATTTATTTTTGTAAATTATATAAAACATATATATATATATATACCATATATACAGTTAAGTATATTTTACTTTATATATGTATATACAGATTGTACTGTATATATTAACCTTTATATATATAAGTATATATATGTTAAGTTATTTGATTAGTCAATTATATATAATATTATATGCATATTTGTGTGTGTTTATATGTGGCATGTGCGGTAAGAAAGAAAAAAAAAAGGAAAAAAAAAAAAAAGAAAGGGAAGGGAAGTTATTGCAGCCGAAGAAGAAGAAGAAGAAAGAAAGAAAGAAAAAAAAAAAAAAAAACAAGGGTTTGACAATTTATATTTCATTAATTCCAAATTTTAATTGAAATTAATAGCTCTTGATTTATAGGGTTTCTTGTTTTGATTCTTTCTCCCTCACGCACAACCCATCCTCTTTGTCTCTCTCTCTCTCTGCCTCTCTCTCTCACGCACAAACACAGAAAAAAAAAAAAAATTCCGTCAAACCTCCAAATTCTTCCAAGACCGAAAATCAAAGAATTTCAAGGTATGTTTCGGAATTATTTGATGATTAGGATGATTTTTGCTATTTATTTTAGTTTGAGATTCTTTGAAGGATTAGATGATTTTCATGATGAGTGTTTTATGTGAGTTTGAGGAAAGGATGAGAAATATTTATCGAATGATGATCGAAAAAAAAAAAAAAAAAGGGCGATATGGTTGATTTTGTGAACAAGACGAAATTAGGGTTCTTTTTTTTATTTATTTCTTTATTTACGATTTCATTGATATGGTGATTAAATAATTTCATATGTTAGAAATATGTCTTAGGGCTGTTTTCGTGTGTGTATGAATTATATAAATATTGTGATGATAATTTATATATATATATTTCTATTTATTTTCGGATTTGACATTGCTACTGGAATTTCCAGATTCTAATGTAAGAATTCCAAATGGTTTTTAAGGGTGCAAATGGACTCCATTTTTAACAAATTTGATATTGTTGGAAAGCCCTAGATGTCTATTTTCATTTGAAATCAGTTTCATATCATTTGGAGTTATGTGTGAATTTTTATGATTTTTCAAATAGACAGAGATCGGACTGCCAAGTTTGGTAAAATTTTAATGATCAGAATTCGAAACTGTTTTTGAGAATGCAAACGGTCTCCGTTTTTAACAAATTTGATATTGTTAGAAAGCTATAGATGTCTATTTTCATTTGGAATCAGTTTTATAGCATTTGGAGATATCTGAAAATTTTTGTGATTTTTCAAACTGGAAAAGGTCCGGCTGCCAGTTTCGGTAAAAAGTTTAGAAATCAATTTCAAAACTATTTTTGAGGGTCCAAACGGTCTTCATTTTTTATGAATTGGATACCATTAGAAAGATCTGGATGTCTACTTTCATTTAAAATTAGCTTCAGATCATTTGGAGCTCTGTATGAATTTTTATGAATTTTTGAAGGGACAAAGGTCTGTTTGGCAGATTCTATCAAAATTTGAAATTTCATGAAATTGTTCAATTTTTGTGTTTTGATGTAATTAAATGATGAAATAGGCCTTGTAGGTGCTGCTATGATATGATGGATGTATTTGATGAATTATTTTGAGCTTTTGTTGATTTTATTATATTTATTATTTATGGCATGAACGGTTCTAAAGACGAGCACTTGAGATCTCAATCGCGCGTCACCATCGGAAAATTCAAAAAGGTTAAGTAAGGCGTTTAGGTAAGTACACTCTCACCTGCAACATGAATTAAAGATTTGAGAAGTATATATATTTTGATGTTGATGATGATGTTATGATGTTCTTAAATAATACTTCTCCTATGATGACGTTTTGATGAAACATTTTGATGAAAAGTATATATATGGTATGTATATGTATTTTTATGTTTTAAAATGGCGTTGTACACCCTTGATGATGATGATGATGATGTTGTCCGGTGAGCGGACTTTTGTCACCGTTGGTTTGGGATTTGCTACCCCAACCCTTCCGTGACTAGCGCGCTATGATGGTACAACGCCGGGCCCAATATATGATGGTTTTAAAAGTAAAAAGTTTTTAAATGATGTTTATATTTATGATGATAAAAGAAAAATGTTTGTTTACATTTGTGAGATTTAAGTGTCTTACTAAGCCCTTGCTTATATAAGTTAATTCATGTTGCAGATAAAGGAAAGGGTAAGTCATAGTATTGGAGGAGCTTGGAGCGGACAGCGGGACGATATGTGATAGGAAAACGGGAGGAACGATCATAAGATGGACATTTTTGATTTCAATTGAAGTTTTGAGATTTTAATTTATTATTATTTGATTGGATGTTCCATAAGGACTTAAATTTTATTTCATGAGTTGGGTTTTAAAAATATATATATATACTTAAATTAATTATGAAGTATAATTTTGATATAGTTAAAAAAAAAAAAAAAAATTCTAGAGTTTTCTAAAATTATCTAAGTAAAGTTTTCCGTTATATAAAGATTTTTATTTTAAGCTTAATCTTTTCCGCAATTATATAAGAGATGAATGATTAAATAAGAAGTCAACTGTAACGGTCCGTGAAGGGTCGTTACATATACCCTTTTTAAAAAAAGTACATTTATAAACTATAATAACAATGATGGCGAGAAAGAATATATATCCTTCAAAAAAAAAAAAAAAAAAGAGAAAGAAAGAAAGAAAGATGGAAGATATGTCATCATTATTGTGCGAAAAAATCTGATAAATAAATTAATGAATTATTACTTATGAATCTCTTTAATGTGAATTTAAATAGGACTTATCTTTTTTAAATAATTTTTTGTTTGAGACATACCGAATACAAAAATGTATTATAAAAATAAGAATTTCAAATGAAGTCTCCAATTAGCATTCCTTGTAGGAATAGGATCCCCTTGGTTAATATACTTTAACTAAGATTCCACTTGTCCCAATTTCTATAAATTCGATTGCAAACTTTTCAGATCATCTTAAACATAATAGTAAAAGTACAGGAAAGAAAGCGATAGTGGAAGAATGGCTTCACCGGCTTCAGGTTCTGAATTTTTCCTTTTCAATTTTATGGTTTGCATCACAATTTTTTTTTTCTTTTATTCTTTTTTCTAAATAATGAATTTTTTTTTCTCCCTTTGTTAATCTCAATAACATGTTTTCGCAATTCTAAAAAAAATACTTGAATGAACAAAGTATTAATAAAGTCGATGAGTTCTTCCCAGTTTCTTTCTTTCCTTAACTTTTTATAACTTTCTATAGGAGTTCATTAATATTTCTTATTGACAGAAGTAAAGAGAAATATTTTTTCGAACCAAAAAAAAGAAAAACTTACAATAAATCGTGTAATATTGAAAAGATGTTAATTTTGTGTTTCTCTATCTGCTTTAAAGACTCGAAGGGCATTCTTCTACACAATATATAGACATTCTTTTACTCCTTAAGCAATAAGACGTGATTGATCTTGCTTTTCTTACTAAGACTCAAACCGAGATTCTTATGATTTAAGTTTATGAGCTAATTTATTATTTCCTAACTGTAATTCTACATCGGAGTCCACTATCTAAGACATAGGATTCAGATTTCTCATCCAGGTTCAAAAAATAAATAAAAGAATAACATTCTAACTTTAGCTTTTCTTTTGTTTTGTCGTTTCTCAAACTTATTGTCTGTCATAATTTTTGAACAGACTGGGAGTATTTGCCAAAGCACCTTTTCGACATGACCTTGGAGAAATTGGAATCACCAATAGATTATTTGACGTTTAGCACTACTTGTGTTGAATGGCATTCAATTGCACAGGACAACGAAAGTAAACGCATCACAATGCCTCGTTATCATCAAGTTCCAATGCTTTTGATCCCTTGTCATGAAGACCAACATACATGGAGTGCATATAATGTGCTAAATAATGAGTTTCTTGGCACACAATTATCCGTGCCATATGGTAAACGTTTTGGTGGCTCTTCGGAGGGATGGTTAGTCGCTGTGGAGGAGAATTTTTCAGTAACACTCTACAAGCCATTTTCCATGGTTAAAGAGGGAAGTCGTAATAACACGGACCATATTATCCGGCTACCATGCTTGTTTCCCCCTGAGCCCTATGATGAATATGATTATCATGTTTTTAAGACTATTATCACAGCTGATCCGCTAGAAAAACCAAATGATTGCATAGTTGCAGTGATATTTAGCGATATGCGCTATTTGTCTTTCATCAGGCTTGGTAAAGACACCGCATGGATTAGAGTTGATGTCCGAACAGTTCTTCAATTTGAGACATTTCACGACATTACATACTACAATGATCGATTTTACGCTGTAAATTTTTCTGGAAAACTAATCTCTTTTGATGTCTCAGACTCGACCAATATAGATGTCAAGTTAATCGCTCATGATTCGCCTCCAATTATTAAAGATATTGAAGATGGAGATTTGCAATATGAAGGTGGCATTGAGGAGGATGATGATGTGTATGAGGACGAGGATGAGGACGAGGACGAGGACGAGGACGAGGATGAGAATGATGACGATGACGATAACGATGACGAAGACGATAGTGTCAATGACAATTATGATGATGATGATGATGATGATGAACGCTGTTATTATGTTAGTGGCGAGACCAAGAAATATCTTGTCAAAACGTGTGAAGGAGAGTTGTGGATGATTACGAGATGCTTCTGCAGGAATCCAAGGAATGTCCGGAACCGAAAAACAACCTCAATCAAAACTTACAAGTTGGATTACAAAGAGTCAAGGTGGGTTGAGCTAGAGAAACTAGGCGATGCTTCTTTCTTTTTGGGTGATAACTCCTCCATATGTGTGGTCGCATCCAGTTTTCCTGGGTGTCGACCTAATTGCATCTACTTTACCGATGACGATACTGTATTTCCAAATGATCCTCGCGGGCCTTGTGATATGGGCGTCTACCATGTTGAAAGTGGACAAATTGAGTGGCATTTTTCCATTGATGCAGCCAGTTTTGTCAAAATGTCAAAGCGACCTCCTATTTGGGTTGTACCCACAATTACATGCTAGCAGTTTTGTTTCAATGATCAAGCATTTTTTTTTTTTTCAATTTATTATTTCAAATAAATAAATTAATATGTATGAGCAGCACCAGTTTTTCTAGTAGGAATATTGCAGATAAAGTTAAATTTTCAAGGGAATAATGTTCTGTTAATTATTGTCAACCACTCTTTGTTGACCATATACTTTATTAATTCATTTGTTTCTAACCAATCCCTCGAAGCTAATTAGTTTCACTAATTGTGAATTACTAGTCACAAATTTATGTTTATAGCACAAACCTTGATACATAATTTTTGATAAAGAAATTGGAAAACTTTTAATACAAATTTTGGTTTTTGTTGCTACTTTATCAGAATTGTCAAAGCCTATGATGTCTTATTCTTTCATTATTAACTTTGGAATTTAATTTTTTTATTTTTTTATGGCTTACGCACGTAATTGTACTTGGTTATCAATACAATTTCGTATATTTTTTCCATAATCTTAAAATGCACACTCCGTGCACAAGTGTTATTTTGTTAGCGGAATTCAATTTAAAGACTTGATATTTAATATTTTCAGCCAAAATATAATATTTTGCCTTTTATTTTGCATTTTGCAATGCTAATTAAAAAGGTCATCCATTTATCCTATTCCTCCCTGTCCGGGGGAGCGGTACAACAACCCAGTTCTAGGAAGAATATCCCCTGTTACACCCCAACCCCCCAATTCCAATGTTGTAATATGATCAAAGAACTTTCGAGGAGGTCCAGCTTCTGTTTGTTCTATCGCATGTACACCAATCAATAATGGAAGAACCAATAAGATCAGAAATCCTCGTCGTTGGTCCCCTTAATATTTTTCTTTTTATAAAGATAGGAATCATAGACCAGAAATTCACTTGAATCTTAAGGCCAAAATGTTTTGGATTCACAATCTGGACTTCCACCCAGACCCAGCAATATCTTCACGAATGCAAAACTACATGTAATACAACAACTTTAATTAGTACTATGAAATGCAAATATAGACTATATGATAATATTTTATTTCTAATGAGGACAAATTGTTAAAATTTTAAAATTTTTAGGTAAAACTAGAAGAACAAAAACTTTGAGTGGGGGCTAGAGCACCCCCTTAAATCCGTCTCTGGTCACGAGAAGCTTCCTAACTGAAACTCCTTGAAGCATTCGAAGCTTGTCTTGACAGCCGTAGCCGTCTGTCGTGGTGAAGTCATATATGAACCTCTTTGTGACTGCCTCATGAAACCTCGGTTGCTGTCACGAAGCTCAATGCCGAGGGTGCAGTTAATTGAAGAAAAAGATATCTTATAAGATTTCATTCTGCCATGTGAGTTTGGCCATAAATGTATATATTCATTATTTAGAGACATATATTTAATAAGATTCTATTCTACTTTTCTAATTACTTCTCCTTCTTCTTATTCTTTTTTATTTGTAACATTAATTTTCTAATGAGTAATCTATTTATGAATAAAGCATAATTGAGAATTTGGTGACTATATGATAAATGTAGTCGAGCGTTAATTTCGGCCATGTTCCCGGAATTAACATGTTAGGAATATCATTGATTTCGTTATAACAAAGCTGTGGTCTTGTGGATTATATTGCATCTATAAAATTTTGAGCTTAATTTTGATTAAGGAGTCTCATTGACAGATGAAGAGACACTACTTAAATTCACTAATCACTCAAGGTTATCGTAAACCTATAAATTGGTTGAAAACGAAGTTATTACTTAGTGGCTAGTTCAATGTATCCTATTGAAAAATAGCCAAGATCACAATATTAATAAAATAAAAGGTCCGGCATTTAAGAAATTTTTATGAGAAGCCAGTTATATAAATAAGCTTTGTTAATCCCTCGAAAAAAAAAAAAAAAAAAAAAAGAGAGCCTTTTTAATAGAAATAGTTTTGCGATCTGATCTTACACAATGAATACTCATAGGCATAGTTAGCCATAAGTTTGAATTTTGTTTGACGTCTCTAATTATTTTTTGAAATAATTAGATAAAAAGTTTATTTTTAGAATTTCGTTTTAAAAAATATGTCTATTTTTTTAACAATACTACATATGTGTTAATTTTTTTTAAAAAAAATAAATGTTTATAGTACATATTTTACTCTTTTATTATGATTGACATCATTTAATTTTTATACTAATTCTTTTATAAAATATGTCTATTTTTTTTAACAATACTACATATATGTCTATTTTTTAAAAAAAAATGTTTATAGTACATATATTACCCTTTTATTATGATTGACATAACTTCATTTTTATACTAATTCTTTTTTCTTTAATTATTTTTTGGACTTTATTAATGATTTTTTTGTTGTTGAAAAATGTGAATTACCGTTAATAAAGTCAAATTAGTTTAAAACATCAAAGTACTTATAGTAAATATAACTTCAAAAAAATTATAATAAATATAAAAGATTTACTAAAAAATGATGATTCAGACCAAATAATAAACACAACACAAAATTTTAATACAGATTGAAGAAATTGAAATATTTAGAATTTTTGTATAAAAAACCATTGAATTCTTTATGGAAAAACCTATTTATTTATTTAATCTACTACAAATCAAATGGTTGTCATTTATATTTCAATCAAACAAATTGAAGAATAATAAAATAAATGGAATCAATAAACATCAACTAATATTGAATCCTTATGATATTTTACCCAAAAATATATGACAAATAATTATCATACCATTCAAAAATAAATTAACTGTATAAACTCTAATTCAAATATGTCATGAAATCATAATTTCATGCCATAAAATCAGAGTAAAACTTATTAACTCACATTTTATAGGGAAAAGCATCAGAATGATATAAATTACATCAACATGATACAAAATTAAACTAAAGTTAACTAAATTTGTGTCATGTTCGTCAAAAATGGAGAATTTATGTCATATTGATCAATAGATAAAATAAAAGTGATTATTTAGGTATTTTATTCATTCTAGGCCTTTTTTTTTTTTTTTTTTTTTTCTGGAAGGCAAAGATGACTTTCATTCATTAACCAATAAATCTGACCAAACAAGGCAGTCCATAAATTTGGGCAAACTATCAGTCCACATACAAGAACCTGAATTAAAAAGAGCATAACTAGCTAGAACGTGGGCTATCTTTGTGACGACCCGCCTTGCACAGGCCGTCACTGAACTTGACTTACTTGAACTTAAACTTGTTTTATCCCATTTTGATCATGAAATTAGTGGGGATTTTTTTTTTTTTATATTAGCGGAAGCATCATACTTAGAAAATATATTCATACGCAAATCAAATAACTGTCTGTTTCTCAAAATAGATATATTAATTTAAACCCTTTTTGAGTTGCGAACCCCAACCCGTTCATCATTTCACAGCCACCGGCTTCACCCTCCACCATGCAGTTATTTCAAAGCAGGCTGTTTACCTACAACATAAACTTCAAACAATGAGCGAAAACTCAGCAAGTACAACTCCTATACCGCGAACCAATACATAATCTGACTTTACATATCCTAACTTAACTTATCATGCATATTGTACCACTTCTTAACTTCATTCATCATAGCATAACATACACATCATAATGCATGGTCCATTTATGCTCGTATTATGCTCAATTCATTCTTAACGTACTTTCATTACTTATCTTACTTATGGGCCCCTTACTTGTGTGTATGTACCGGGCGCGCGACTATGGAGTGGTTGAGGCGGCCAGTCCTTTTCCAACTCAAACCATAGTCCAACCCGACCTGACGCGGGTCGGTACAACACAGGCGACTTGCTCGCCAACTTACTTTCTTTTCATCTTGTCATGTCATACTTGATCTTATTATTCTTATAAGATTTCGTGAACATGCTTCGCTTTCTCATCCATACATGCTTCATATCTTAATAATCATAACCTAACATTCATCATGAACTTATCTTGACTTATCATACTTCATAACTTAGCATACAACATAGAATTAACATGGCATATAGCATAGCAACAACAACATAACATAGCAACAACAACATAACATAGCAGCAACAACATAACATACAATAACAACATAACATACAATAAGGCATACACCCCTAGCATACATCTAACAATAACATACTTGGGCAAGTATCACAGCAAAGCCTAAGCTGTAGGCGGTGGTTGTACTTACTTGTTTTCGTCGTTCGCGTGATCGAATCCCCTTTTCCGGGCACACTCGCAGGTCACCTCCTGCCCATGGACGTTTATACGTAAGGTTTCTATTCTAATATCGCTTAATGTCGGATTAAACCAACCTATAAATATATCGGTTATATGTCCCTCTACCAATACATGTGAAGGGGTCACATGACGTAACCCATCACGGAATTATTAATTAAGGGTTCTTGTAGAGAACCATAATCTTAACTTAAACCTCAATCTGCGAGGTTAACTCTGGGCTTGGGCAAGGCCCTAGTAACTCGGAATAATTTTCCGACTACTAACGGAGTATCTTTTTCATTTTAACTTTGAAAATCTTGGACTTGTTTAAAGTATCGTTTTCTTGTTCATTTAAGTAAGTTTGGTGAATAGCACCCAAACTTATCTTTGAAAATTACAAAACACCTGAAAATATTTATGTAAAACATTTGGGGATCGAAAACCGTCTTTGGAGCGGTTTTCGGGTTTGAAAATGATGTTTGAAAGTTAGAAAATGTTTTTCCTAGTCATTGGTCTAGAAAATCACGTGCATGAGATTTTGCTCACTGCACGGCCTTTGTTTGAAAATTCATAACTTAAAATCTAAAATGAATTTGGAAACGCTTTCTTCATGAAAGTTGTAGCTAACAAAAAGATCTAAAACTTTCATGTTTTGAACATTTTCTGATTCTGGCTCAATTGATACCAGTGTTTTTTTTTTTTGAACACAAGTGAATCGTTGAAACTTGGTCACCCTGACCAGTTCTCGGTTTTTCTTAAAAACAAAGGCCATTGGAGCCTTATTTTTTAAATCTGTTCAAGTAGCCCCCTAGGAAACACCCTAACGAACAACTTTCATGTTTTGAGTTTTTACCCATTCGGCCTCGAAGGACCTGTAAATTCCACTTTTCCGAGCTTCCGGGTGTTGGACCCGAGAGCAGTTTTGGTGTTAGTCCAATTTTTTACGTCTCTATGCGTTGCTCTAGCTCGACCGCCCAAAGCGGGACCTACTAACACATGCACGTCTACTAACGTCCCTCATACACATAAAACTTTAAATCCCGTGTTTTCGGATTTGAGTCAAAGCCGAGACCCCTTGGTCCACGGTTTTGAGAGAAAACATACATACCACATAGTTCATTCATATCATCATACAAACCCTAAAACATGCTTCTAAAAATTTGATAAACATATTAGGGACTTAAATAAAAACCCTAGCATGCATTTCTAACACGCAAATATCATAGAGCATAACAACAACCAAACATGCAAAATTAATCACCCAAAAACCTAAATCAAGCATAAAAATATATCCTAAGCTATTTAGGGCTAAAACCGAAATCATGAGCTTAAGCTCTTACAACTTTGTGCTTGAAATACATGATAAAACCCTTGAGAAATGAACTAAAAATATGAACCAAAGACTAGGGTAAAAATTCGGATTTTTTTTACCTCAAAAAATCCGAGAGTGCAAAAGCTTGATCCTAGTTGAGATTTTATCCTCCAAAGTGCTCGATTTGGACCTCAAAAATGGTCACAAAATTTGTTAGCTTCCTCCCCCAACTAAACTTGACAAAAGAGAAGAAAATACCTAAAACTCTTACCTTAAAAAATCCGTGGAGCCCTTAAGCACCAACCCACCAAAATGGTTGATTTTCTTGGCTCTAGCTCACACCTTAACTCCACCCTTGCTTCTAGCTAAAACCCGAAATTTTTCTTGGATTTTCTCACCTCCCAAACACTCGGCAATGATGAGAAAAAGAGGGGAAAAATTTTGAACAATCTCTCCTTTGATCACTCAAGAAAACCGAACTTTAGGGGGGTTTTCTCACACAATTTGGCTTGATTTCTTTTGATCTCTCTAGCTCTCTCTTTCTCTCTCTCTCCTTCGGATTTCTTGGAGTGGAAATGCCAAAGTCTTTGGCTGAGAAAGAGGGTTAATGGCAGCTGACTTTGGGGCTTGAAATCCCTAGGAATAGTGCCTCTAGGTAGGGGAAATCCTAGGTTTCTTTTCCAATGCAAATTTGCTTCTAAACTTGCTATTTGGTCCTCCAATTTTTGCAAGCTATTGCCCAAAGGGGCTTGAGTGTGGCCGGCTGCTATGGGAGGGAAATGGGGAGTGATTTGACAACTCATAGGTGAGGTGTCACATGCTCATTGGTCCATGTGTGTGTAGGGTTATGTCCTAATTTAGCTTAATTGTGATATAATTAAGCTTAAAGGCTTGTTTGGTTCAATCTTTTTGAAAAATTGTATAATTTCAACACATTGCAATAAATTTTAATACTGAGTTGCTTAAATTCCCAGTATCGAAAATTACATCGCATTTAAAAATTTCGATCTGTGAAAAACTCGATCGGAAAATTTTTTTCTTATTTTTCCGAATCCTTTCGCCCTGAACTCTAACTTAGTATGCTTGATTTTTCTAAGGTGATTTTAATTCTATTCAAACTCATCTTAATCAAGAAATGAGTTTTTAGCAGTAATTTCACTCGTACTGCGATTTTAAAATTCTTGTTTGACGTTTTCGACCGTTTTGGTCTAACTGACTTATTGGTCAACGTCGACTTGTCTTGAAATGTGCAAATACGACCTCCTTTCACTCATAAAGGTCTTTTGCGAGTTCATGCAATTTGTTTTCGAGTCTTAATAAATTTTAAGAACTCGTTTCACAAAATTAAGTTCTAAAACGAACTTCCTCATGAAATACCGATTACGGTAATTATTTACACAAAATTTCTATAAAATGTGAACCGAAGAAATTCGGGTGTTACAATCTACCCCCCTTAAAAATTTTCGTCCTCGAAAATCAGAACAATTCGGGGTAGTTTCTTCTCATGTCGCTCTCGACTTCCCATGTCGCTTCTTCAACCGCATGATTCTTCCATAAAACCTTGACCATAGGAATCGTTCGGTTCCTCAGGACCTTATCTTCCCTATCGAGGATTCTGACAGGCTTCTCCTCGTATGTCATATCGGTCTGAACCTCTACCGGCTCCTGATGAAGTATGTGGGAAGGGTCCGAGATATACTTCTTGAGCATCGAAACGTGGAAAACGTCGTGCATCGATGATAGCTCTGGCGGTAAAGCGAGTCTGTATGCGACCTTTCCAACCCTTTCCAGGATCTCGAACGGTCCTGTGTAGCGCGGGCTCAACTTTCCCTTCTTACCGAACCTCATTACTCCCTTCATCGGAGAAATCTTTATGAAGACTGCGTCCCCAACTTGAAATTCCAAAGGTCTGCGACGCTTATCAGCGTAACTTTTCTGACGACTGAAAGCCATGTCGAGCCTTTGTTTGATTTTCTGGATATCCTCGGAGGTCTTTTTGATGAAGTCTGTCGTTTGTAGCTGCTTCTGGCCGACTTCTTGCCAATTAATTGGCGATCTGCACTTTCTCCCATACAATGCTTCGAATGGTGCCATGTCGATCGAAGAGTGATAGCTGTTGTTGTACGAGAATTCGATCAACGGAAGCTTCTGATCCCAATTTCCTTTGAAATCCAAGACACACGATCGCAGCATATCTTCAAGCGTCTGGATAGTTCTCTCCGATTGACCATCGGTTTGGGGGTGAAATGCAGTACTGAACTTCAATCTCGACCCCATTGCCATATGAACGCTGGTCCAGAAACGCGAAGTAAAACGCCCATCGCGGTCGGATATGATCGATCTTGGCACTCCGTGAAGCTTGACGACTTGATTTACGTAGAGTTCAGCCAATTTTTCTACTGAAAATGTGGCTTTGATGGCGATAAAATGGGTTGATTTGGTCAATCTGTCGACAATGACCCAAATCGTATCATTCCCACTTGTCGTCCTTGGCAATCCTACTACGAAATCCATCGTAATCTGCTCCCATTTCCATTCTGGGAGTTCAATTTTCTGTAGTTCGCCTCCGGGATGTCGGTGCTCTGCCTTAACTTTCTGACAAGTTAAGCAAGTCGATACGAATTCTGCCACTTCATTCTTCATGTTGGGCCACCAGTACGTCTCCTTGAGGTCCTTGTACATCTTGGTAGCTCCCGGATGTACAGAATATGGCGTCTGGTGTGCCTCCTTTAGGATTTGTTCCTTTAAATCCTTCACTTTTGGAACCCAAATCCGCCTCTTGAAGTGGATTATTCCATCTGCAGAAGTCGTAAAATCCTTGCTGTCCTGATCAGCAAGTCGCGCCTTCCTCAACGAAGAATCTTCTCCCTGATGCGCCTTGATTTTGTCCAGCAAATCTGAGTGAAGAGTCAGTGAATCCAATCTCCCGGTGATTATTTCAGTTGATAATTACTGATCTCTTTCTGCAACGCCTGGGAAAGTGCTTCAATGGACATCAGTGTGCCTACTGATCTCCTACTCAGCGCATCGGCTACCCTGTTGGCCTTTCCAGGGTGGTAAAGGATTTCGCAGTCGTAATCCTTTACTAACTCCAGCCATCTTCTTTGCCTCATATTCAGCTCCTTTTGAGTAAAAATATACTTGAGGCTCTGGTGATCTGTGTAGATCTCGCATTTGTTTCCATACAGATAATGCCTCCATATTTTAAGTGCGAAGACCACCGCTGCTAGCTCCAAATCATGCGTAGGATAATTCTGTTCATGATTCTTCAGCTGTCTTGATGCATAAGCTACTACCTTTCCGTCCTGCATCAGAACTGCTCCTAATCCAATCTTAGAAGCGTCGCTGTAGATTACGAAATTTCCCACATCAACATTAGGAATGATGAGCACCGGGGCACTTGTCAGCTTTCTCTTCAGCTTCTGGAAGTTTTCCTCGCATTTTGGAGTCCATTCGTACTTTTTGTCCTTCCTGGTGAGGGCCGTGAGGGGTGCTGCTATCTTGGAGAATCCCTCTACAAAGCGTCGATAGTATCCAGCGAGCCCTAGGAAGCTTCGTATTTCGGTAACGTTCCTGGGGGTCGGCCATGAGCTAACCGCTTCAATCTTCACTGGATCTACAGAAACTCCCTCTTTTGATACTACATGCCCCAAAAAGTGAACCTTCTCCAGCCAAAATTCACACTTCGTGAATTTGGCGTATAGCTGATGTCGCCTCAACATTTCCATTACCAGCCTGAGGTGCTGTTCGTGCTCCTCTTTAGATCTCGAGTAGATCAAAATGTCGTCGATGAAAACGATGACAAATTTGTCCAAGTATTCCTTGAAAATTCGGTTCATGAGATCCATGAATGCAGCTGGGGCGTTCGTCAATCCGAATGGCATTACTAAAAACTCGTAATGCCCATAGCGCGTTCTGAAAGCCGTCTTGAACACATCCGACTCTTTGATTCGAAGTTGGTGGTAACCTGATCGCAAGTCCACTTTGGAGAACACTTCTGCTCCTCTAAGCTGGTCGAACAAATCGTCGATCCTGGGCAGTGGGTACTTGTTCTTGATCGTCAGCTTGTTCAATTCTCTGTAGTCGATGTACATGCGCAACGATCCGTCCTTCTTTTTTACGAACAGGACAGGTGCTCCCCATGGAGAGTGGCTTGGTCGGATGAATCCTCTGTCGAGTAACTCTTGCAACTGTACTTGGAGTTCTCTTAGCTCGGCCGGTGCCATTCTGTACGGCGCCTTTGACACTGGTGCAGCTCCCGGTAGCAACTCGATCTCGAAGGAAATCTCACGCTCCGGTGGAAGTCCGGGTAGATCCTGTGGAAAGATGTCCAGATATTCCCTAATAATAGGGACTCCTTCCGGTGTCAATTCTTCTTCTTGCTCCTTGTCCACCAAATTAGCCAAATATCCCTGGCATCCATTGGCTAACATTTTCCAGGCTTTCATTGTGGAGATGAGCTTTGTGGTGGAACGTCGGGACTGTCCTTGAAAACTAAAATCCTCATCGTCGCAGGGGCTGAACGTGACATTACGCTTTCGACAGTCAATCTTTGCGTTGTGACGGCCTAAGAAGTCCATCCCCAAGATCACATCGAAATCGTGTAACCTGATTGCGATGAGATCTGCGAGTAATTCTCTGCCATTGATCCTAATAGGAACATTTTGGATCCAAAAGTTGGACCACAAAACTTCTCCCGATGGCAAAGATGCCGAAAAGGTCTGCTCTACTCTACTCCCGACTCTGCCTAACTTCTGAGCGAACTCCATCGATACGAACGAATGGGTAGCGCCAGAATCAAATAGGGCAATTACATCATAGGTGGCGATAGAAAGCTGACCTGTCACCACATTGGAGGTGCCCGCTTCTGCATCTCCCCTGGTATAAGCGTAGATCCTGGCCAGTGGCTCGGGTGCCTCCAATCTACCCTGGGCAATCGATGGACCTTCGAGTGTAGCCTGGACTGCATGTAATTGCTGGTGTTGGGGGTTTCTGTTCGGATAGGGCTGGTACTGCTGCTGTGTATTCTGAGGACAGCTTCTCGCGTAGTGCCCTTCCTTGCCACAGACATAGCAAGTGTTGGTCCCCTGACGGCAGACACCCGGATGCTTCTTACCACACTTGTTGCACTGAGGGTAATTATTCTTGTTCCCCTCGTTGCCTTGGTTGTTTCTCTTCTGGGGGAAATTTCTTTGCTGTCCCTGGTTGTTGAAATTCCCCTTCCGCTTGTTCTTTCCGGGTTGTCGGGGACCTTGTGCATAGGGGTTGCTGGCCTGGGCTTGCGGCTTAGCTTCCGTGGATTGACGAGACTGGTTCGTCTTGGCTAGAACTTTCTCTTCTTTCTTGGACTTGTAAAATTGGGCTCTGGCCTCCTTATCCCTGTTGATCCAATACTCGGCTCTCAGGGCTCTCTCAATGCAGTCCGACACTGTTACTGGGGGACTGTCTCCAGCGCTCACTTGGCGGGCAATATCCGTGCGGAACATCTTCATCATCAACCGCACTTTCTCAGTTTCACTGGTAATTAAGTTCGGGCACAACCGGGCCAATTGCTCGAACTTCTTGACAGCTTCCATCACTGTCATGGATCCTTGAGTGAAGCTGGCGAGTTCGTCCTGCTGGGCAGCCAGGACTTCCTTGTTGTAGTACATAGCCCTGAACTCGTCCACGAAGTCTTGCCAGGACATAGTCAGCACATTTCTTCTCATCTGCACTGTTATCCACCAGTGCCTCGCGTCCTTTTTCAGCGCAAAGGATGCACAGAGTACTTTCTCTTGCTCGGTCAGGCGCATAAAGTCCAGAATGACTTGCATGTCGATCAGCCAGTTGTCGGCTGCAATTGGATCAATTGGCCCCTCGAACTCGGGCGCCTTCATCCTTCTGAACCTTTCATATAGAAGGTCCTCTCTCACCGGCTGTGGCTGCATCTGTACTTCAGCCGGGGCTACTGGAACCTCAGCGTTCCGCGGAATTTCCTGCCTGACCCCTGGTTGGGCTACTGGAGGAATATTCGGCACTTGGGGTGCTACGGGAGGAATAGGTTGCACTGGCGGCACTGCTGGAGGGACTGGCTGTGCCGGTGGTGGAACCTCTTGGACTCTGGGTCCCTGATTCTGCTGAACTAGCTGCTCCCGAATAAGAGTCATCTCTTGTTGCTGCTCTTGCAGCTGGCGTTGTATATTTGCTAATATGGCGGTCAAATCCTGTGCTGGAGGATTTACCGGCATTGTTCCTCTCAGACGTACCATCTTGTAACCTCTATAGCAAGAAAAGATATTAATCACATCTCTTCTTTCATATAATTATTATCATTACATCATAAAACATTAAAACATGCATGTAACGTCATAATATACTTGTATCTTGCCATAACTCAAATGCAGATATTTAATGACATATTTACTTGTAAAATAAGAAGAAACTCGTAAAGAGAAATGAAAATATCATTTGATTTCATTTAACCCGTGTCTGCACGGTCTCTTTGTACATAATCAAAATACAAAGCTTTTTAAAATACATGATTCCCTCGGCATTTTTTCAAAAAGGTGCCGGGTACTGATATATATATATACATATTCAAAAGAAATACTTGTCACTTTACCAAAATACACATGGTTAAAACAACAAGATGGAAGTGATCTAACACTTTCCATCGTACATAAGGTACATCCTAACGTCCGAATGTACATAACACATAATAAATAAAATTCTAATTACAAAAGAAAGAGGGTATAAAACAAAACGGCCCTAATCTAACGGATGACCTCGATCTCAAGCGCGGATATCTCGGAATCCGTGTCGTCCTCGAAATCGTCTTCCCAGTCCCCGTCATCTGGAACGATGTGATGTGGCTCGTCCTCGAGGGGAAACTCTTCGGGATCCTCCATGTCTTCATCTTCGTCCTCCTCATCTTCATCATCACTGGATATGATGATGAGTGGAATCTGGGCGTGCTCCATCTCCTCCTCAAGTGGTCCGACCTCATACTGAGGATCTTCGTCCTCGTCATCAAGCGGTCCCACCTCATACTGAGGCTCGGGCTCATCATCATCATCGACTGGGGGCTGCTCAGGGTTCGCTGGAGCATCATTCCCGGCGTCTTGAGCAATGATCTCAGCCGCTAAGATATCGTCGACGGTCCCAGCGACGGTCGAGTGGAGGGTAGGCTGCGGAACATGCTGTCTGATGTGAGGCGGCGTTCCGTTCACTAGTAGAGTCACTGCCTCAAACTGGGGCTCTGGAAGATCCTGAGGTACATGGGGATGCATCATCTCCTCAAACCTCCACCAGTAGTGGCTCATCGTCTCGCCCGGGTATGCGTGCCAAGCCTGGGATAACATCTGGTATCGTGTATGACGCATATCACGGTAAATATCCGGATCTCTAGCAGGTGCACCCTCATCTCTGAGTGGGAGTGGTCCATAGCGCTCTAACATCACCGAGCGAAACTGCGCCCAGGTGCGACTAGGCACCTGACGCTCACCAATGTCAATCCACCATAGCCGTGCAGCTCCGTAAATACATTTTGCAGCGAGCATGATTTCCAGATAGTCAGGGATGTGACACATCAAGAATGTTTGCTCCATATCGTGGAGCCACGCCTCGACGTGCACTGTACGCCTCGTGCTGTCAAAGGATAGGGGGTGTGCGCGAAAGAAAACCGTAACGACGTCTCTATCCTCTTCGGTCATCATGGGGTCCATCGTACCGTATCTAACACGCAATACTTAACTATAAGCATACATGTATAAAACATAAAGTAAATCTAAACTTACATATGGTGGCGGCGATGGCAGGCAGACCGTGAAATGATGTCGCAGGGAACCGCTCTGATACCAATCTGTGACGACCCGCCTTGCACAGGCCGTCACTGAACTTGACTTACTTGAACTTAAACTTGTTTTATCCCATTTTGATCATGAAATTAGTGGGGATTTTTTTTTTTTTTTTTATATTAGCGGAAGCATCATACTTAGAAAATATATTCATACGCAAATCAAATAACTGTCTGTTTCTCAAAATAGATATATTAATTTAAACCCTTTTTGAGTTGCGAACCCCAACCCGTTCATCATTTCACAGCCACCGGCTTCACCCTCCACCATGCAGTTATTTCAAAGCAGGCTGTTTACCTACAACATAAACTTCAAACAATGAGCGAAAACTCAGCAAGTACAACTCCTATACCGCGAACCAATACATAATCTGACTTTACATATCCTAACTTAACTTATCATGCATATTGTACCACTTCTTAACTTCATTCATCATAGCATAACATACACATCATAATGCATGGTCCTTTTATGCTCGTATTATGCTCAATTCATTCTTAACGTACTTTCATTACTTATCTTACTTATGGGCCCCTTACTTGTGTGTATGTACCGGGCGCGCGACTATGGAGTGGTTGAGGCGGCCAGTCCTTTTCCAACTCAAACCATAGTCCAACCCGACCTGACGCGGGTCGGTACAACACAGGCGACTTGCTCGCCAACTTACTTTCTTTTCATCTTGTCATGTCATACTTGATCTTATTATTCTTATAAGATTTCGTGAACATGCTTCGCTTTCTCATACATACATGCTTCATATCTTAATAATCATAACCTAACATTCATCATGAACTTATCTTGACTTATCATACTTCATAACTTAGCATACAACATAGAATTAACATGGCATATAGCATAGCAACAACAACATAACATAGCAACAACAACATAACATAGCAGCAACAACATAACATACAATAACAACATAACATACAATAAGGCATACACCCCTAGCATACATCTAACAATAACATACTTGGGCAAGTATCACAGCAAAGCCTAAGCTGTAGGCGGTGGTTGTACTTACTTGTTTTCGTCGTTCGCGTGATCGAATCCCCTTTTCCGGGCACACTCGCAGGTCACCTCCTGCCCATGGACGTTTACACGTAAGGTTTCTATTCTAATATCGCTTAATGTCGGATTAAACCAACCTATAAATATATCGGTTATATGTCCCTCTACCAATACATGTGAAGGGGTCACATGACGTAACCCATCACGGAATTATTAATTAAGGGTTCTTGTAGAGAACCATAATCTTAACTTAAACCTCAATCTGCGAGGTTAACTCTGGGCTTGGGCAAGGCCCTAGTAACTCGGAATAATTTTCCGACTACTAACGGAGTATCTTTTTCATTTTAACCTTGAAAATCTTGGACTTGTTTAAAGTATCGTTTTCTTGTTCATTTAAGTAAGTTTGGTGAATAGCACCCAAACTTATCTTTGAAAATTACAAAACACCTGAAAATATTTATGTAAAACATTTGGGGATCGAAAACCGTCTTTGGAGCGGTTTTCGGGTTTGAAAATGATGTTTGAAAGTTAGAAAATGTTTTTCCTAGTCATTGGTCTAGAAAATCACGTGCATGAGATTTTGCTCACTGCACGGCTTTTGTTTGAAAATTCATAACTTAAAATCTAAAATGAATTTGGAAACGCTTTCTTCATGAAAGTTGTAGCTAACAAAAAGATCTAAAACTTTCATGTTTTGAACATTTTCTGATTCTGGCTCAATTGATACCAGTTTTTTTATTTGAACACAAGTGAATCGTTGGAACTTGGTCACCCTGACCAGTTCTCGGTTTTTCTTAAAAACAAAGGCCATTGGAGCCTTATTTTTTAAATCTGTTCACGTAGCCCCCTAGGAAACACCCTAACGAACAACTTTCATGTTTTGAGTTTTTACCCATTCGGCCTCGAAGGACCTGTAAATTCCACTTTTCCGAGCTTCCGGGTGTTGGACCCGAGAGCAGTTTTGGTGTTAGTCCAATTTTTACGTCTCTATGCGTTGCTCTAGCTCGACCGCCCAAAGCGGGACCTACTAACACATGCACGTCTACTAACGTCCCTCATACACATAAAACTTTAAATCCCGTGTTTTCGGATTTGAGTCAAAGCCGAGACCCCTTGGTCCACGGTTTTGAGAGAAAACATACATACCACATAGTTCATTCATATCATCATACAAACCCTAAAACATGCTTCTAAAAATTTGATAAACATATTAGGGACTTAAATAAAAACCCTAGCATGCATTTCTAACACACAAATATCATAGAGCATAACAACAACCAAACATGCAAAATTAATCACCCAAAAACCTAAATCAAGCATAAAAATATATCCTAAGCTATTTAGGGCTAAAACCGAAATCATGAGCTTAAGCTCTTACAACTTTGTGCTTGAAATACATGATAAAACCCTTGAGAAATGAACTAAAAATATGAACCAAAGACTAGGGTAAAAATTCGGATTTTTTTTACCTCAAAAAATCCGAGAGTGCAAAAGCTTGATCCTAGTTGAGATTTTATCCTCCAAAGTGCTCGATTTGGACCTCAAAAATGGTCACAAAATTTGTTAGCTTCCTCCCCCAACTAAACTTGACAAAAGAGAAGAAAATACCTAAAACTCTTACCTTAAAAAATCCGTGGAGCCCTTAAGCACCAACCCACCAAAATGGTTGATTTTCTTGGCTCTAGCTCACACCTTAACTCCACCCTTGCTTCTAGCTAAAACCCGAAATTTTTCTTGGATTTTCTCACCTCCCAAACACTCGGCAATGATGAGAAAAAGAGGGGAAAAATTTTGAACAATCTCTCCTTTGATCACTCAAGAAAACCGAACTTTAGGGGGGTTTTCTCACACAATTTGGCTTGATTTCTTTTGATCTCTCTAGCTCTCTCTTTCTCTCTCTCTCCTTCGGATTTCTTGGAGTGGAAATGCCAAAGTCTTTGGCTGAGAAAGAGGGTTAATGGCAGCTGACTTTGGGGCTTGAAATCCCTAGGAATAGTGCCTCTAGGTAGGGGAAATCCTAGGTTTCTTTTCCAATGCAAATTTGCTTCTAAACTTGCTATTTGGTCCTCCAATTTTTGCAAGCTATTGCCCAAAGGGGCTTGAGTGTGGCCGGCTGCTATGGGAGGGAAATGGGGAGTGATTTGACAACTCATAGGTGAGGTGTCACATGCTCATTGGTCCATGTGTGTGTAGGGTTATGTCCTAATTTAGCTTAATTGTGATATAATTAAGCTTAAAGGCTTGTTTGGTTCAATCTTTTTGAAAAATTGTATAATTTCAACACATTGCAATAAATTTTAATACTGAGTTGCTTAAATTCCCAGTATCGAAAATTACATCGCATTTAAAAATTTCGATCTGTGAAAAACTCGATCGGAAAATTTTTTTCTTATTTTTCCGAATCCTTTCGCCCTGAACTCTAACTTAGTATGCTTGATTTTTCTAAGGTGATTTTAATTCTATTCAAACTCATCTTGATCAAGAAATGAGTTTTTAGCAGTAATTTCACTTGTACTGCGATTTTAAAATTCTTGTTTGACGTTTTCGACCGTTTTGGTCTAACTGACTTATTGGTCAACGTCGACTTGTCTTGAAATGTGCAAATACGACCTCCTTTCACTCATAAAGGTCTTTTGCGAGTTCATGCAATTTGTTTTCGAGTCTTAATAAATTTTAAGAACTCGTTTCACAAAATTAAGTTCTAAAACGAACTTCCTCATGAAATACCGATTACGGTAATTATTTACACAAAATTTCTATAAAATGTGAACCGAAGAAATTCGGGTGTTACAAAATAGGGGTGGTCCTTGTTCATTTTTTCACAACATCTAGCCAAACTCTTGCCATTTTTCTGCCCATCCAAAACCGAGAAAGAAAGTGAGAGGGAGCCAAGAAAAAATGAAAATTTTCCTAAACCAAGCTTAGGTAGTGTTCGGTTTGCAAGGGAAAGCTAAGGGGAGAGTTTGAGAATTTTCCCAGCCTTTTCTAGGCTTGCTGCCGAGTGTTTAAGTGCAGGAAAAACCAAGAGAGAAACTCAAAATTTAAGGGGAAAAGTTAGGGTCAATTCGGGTTTGATTCAATCAACCGAAAACAAGTTTTGAGACCATTTTTTTGGTCTAGGGCAGCCACGGTTTTGAGCAAGGGAAAGCAGTTAAAAAACTGCAATTTTAGTGTTTCAAGGGTGGTGTGGCCGAGCCTTAGGTGAAGGACAAATCTTGAGGCCAAACCAATTTTTTTGGCAACTTGGTGTGGTGAAAACCGTGTGTGGTGTGGAAGTTTTGGACCCAAACCCTAGCCTTGAGCCAAGGTAATTTCTTTAGCTCAAACCTTTTCAATTAAGCTTTCAATTTGAAATTTATTTGTATTTCAAGTTGAAATTTGTAAGAAGCATAAGCTCAAGTTTTCTTTGCCCTAGATTGGTTAGGTGTGGTGCTTGATTTAGGGTTAAGGGTGGGTTGGTTTAATAGCTTTGATTTGGTTATGTTTATGCTTGTTGATTGATAGGTTGCATGCTAGATGTGAATGGTTGTATGCCCTGATTTTATGGTCCAAAAATCTGCCTAGGCAGTGCATGTGGGACTGCTAAGTTTAAGGGTGAATGGATGATGAATGGTTTAATTGTAATGCAAAGTTAGAACCATGCAAACCTAGGCTAGGTTAATGCGGGTTTTGGTTTGCATGGGCACGTTGGGTTGCATGTTGGTTCATGTGGGACGTTAGAAACGTTGCATGTATGCTATCTAGGCTCCCGTGTGATCGGTTGAGTTAGATTACACGAAATAGGACGTAAAACGAACTTAAAAACCGAGAACTGCCAGTTCGGGTGCTAACTGGCCAGTTTCGGGAAAAGTGGAATTTGAGGCCTTTAGAGGCCGAACTGGTGAAACGTAAAACATAAAAGTTGTTCAGAACGAGTTTTCCTAGAAGGAAACGCGGTCAGAATCCCAAAATGAGGCTCCAATGGTCTCCGTTTTTTACAAAAAATCCGTGGCTAGTCTGCCCAGACCCAGTTTACAGGATCAGCCAGTTTCAAACAAAAACTGACGCAAATACAAGCAGAACTGGATCTTTCTCAAAACATGAAAGTTTTAGGATTTTTCGAGAGCTAGAGCTTTCATGAAGACAACTTTTTCAAAATCAGAATGGATTTTTAAACTGACACGGTTTTATAAAGATTGTGCAGGGAATAGGAAATTCCTGTACAGGATTTCTAAAAAACAGTTCCGAAAAATTATATTTTTCCCAAAACCACTGTTTTGACTAGGGAAACTGTTCCAAAGGCAGTTTCCAGCCCTAAATGATTTTTCAAAAACCTATTTCAAGGATATGAATTTTTATGAGTTATGTAAAAGATTTTTGAAGTTAATTTACCCAAGTTTCCAAAGAAATGGAAAATGGGATTTGTTAAACCAAACTGGGTAAGTAAAATGATTTCGGGTAATAACCGGAATAATATCCGAGTTACTAGGCCAAGGCCTAGAGCTCAAGTTTGACCCATATAGGGTTAACTTTGATTGATCAAGAGTCTAATTATAATTAACCTTAAGGGTTAGACTAGATAACCCTAAAGGATACTAAGATTAATAAATTGGGCTAAGATATAGGGTTAATTAAGGAAACCCAATAATTATAATAAAGCCCAAGGTTAGGAAGGTAACCTTACCCTAACAGTATGTATAGGGTTTAGCACATGAGGTTACTCAACGTAACCTCTTAAAGAATTAATTCATATTTGGTTGCTATTAATAGGGTTACTATTTGTAACCCAGTAAGACATCTAGTATTGGGGACATACAATTAGGATTATGTAAGCATGTTGGTTAGATTATCAACATTCCGCAATACTGATTAGAACCTCACCTATGTCCTTCAACGAGCAGGAGGGAACCTACAGCTGTACTCTGAGAAGAAGCAGCATAACGCAGGACATACCAAGAGAGGTAAGTACAACCACCGCCTACAGCATAGGCTTTGTTGTGGTACTTGCCTAAGTATGTTAGATGTATGCTAGGAATGTATGTTATGCAGTTGTTGATGCTATGTTATGTTGTTGTTGCTGTTGCTATGTATATTGTTAATGCTAAGTGATGTTATTGTTGTATGTTATGTTATTGATATGCGATGCAATATCTCATATGTTGTATGCTAGGTTATGTAGCATGATAAGTTAAGGTATGTTTATGATGAATGTTATGATTACATGAAGCATGTAAGTATAAGATCACGAAGCATGTTCACGACATCTTATAAGAATAATAAGATCAAGTATGACACGACAAGATTGAAAAGAAAGATGGCGAGAAAGTCGCCTGGTTTGTACCGACCCGCGTTAGGTCGGGTTTGACTATGGTTTGAGTGGAAATGGTTTGGCCGCACCCAACCACTGCATTAGCGCGCGCCCGGTACATACAACAAAGTAAGGGGCCCATAAGTAGATAAGCAAATGAAAGTAAGTAAGCATGAATTGGGCAATAAAATACGCATAAATGGACCTATGCATTACGAACATGTATGTTATGTTATGATTGCATGAAGATAAGAAATTGCTATGATAATGCCTTGATAAGTTAAGTAGTAGACGGTTGTAAGGATAATTAGTTGTTTTTATCGCGGTATTATAGGAGGTTGTTACTTGCTGAGCGAAAGCTCACTGTCTTACGTTTATGCTGTAGGTAAGCAACCGTCAGCATGGTTGATACAAGATGGAAGGGCATGGCGGGGCAAACTGTGAAATGTGGGAAATCTAGCTGCTACGCGTTTTGTTCTTATGAATTTATGTTATGGTAAATATTTGCTAAAGATACTTTTATATGTTTGCACTAGTATGCCATATAAAAAAAAAAAAAAAAAAAAATTCCGCTGTTTTCATAAGTAGTAAAGTATAAGAAGTTCAGTATGTAAGTATGTATGTATGGTAACGGCCTGTGCTAGGCGGGTCGTTACAAATATGTAAAAGGTTATGTATGACTTTATAATTTTGTCAAACAAGTAAAATGTATGCATGGTGAAGTTACTCATATGGTTTAGTTTTCTTACGTTGCATCAAAAAAAATTTATTCTGAAATTTAAGTAATTAAGTTCAAGTATTCATAAGTAAGATGTATTTAGTTTAAGCAAGCATAGTATCGGCCTACGTAATTGGATCATTACAAAGATATATCGATCAGAAGTGACACCACTATTTCACCGTTATTCTTCATCTGTCCCGTTATATTATTAAAAAAAAGGAAAAAGTAATACATAAATGTTTAGAATAAAGAGAAGGGCCATCGACAAAACAACAGATAAAATCCTCATGTTACCGGATCCGATCTTCAAAGAATTAAGCGGTACTATCCCATGTATTTTCATTGGGAAATGAAGACACCATTAATAAATGACTAGAGTAGAGAGTGGCAAGTCAGTTAAAAGCCCGTTGCCAATTATTCCTTTCTAGTTTATTTATTTATTTATTTTTTCACACAAACCCTATAAAATGATTTTCAAATGTAATCCGAATTAGTTTTTCAAAAAAACTAAATATTGATAATTTTGTTAAATGTGCCTAATTTCTCCACTTAGCTTGTCGACTTTCTCAAGGACTTGCTTGTAATTTACGTCAAAGTCTTCAATCTTTTTTGTGTGGTGCTCCAATTTGATAAATCGTATTTAAACCAAACATGTGATTCTTATGATCAACTCTATGGCAAGTTGCACAAGAATCACTCATTCTTTTTCAACTCTTCATGTCTCATCAAAATCAATTCCATTCAACGTTTGAATAGATTTTATAGGATATATTGTGCAAGATGACAACTTTTAATTTGATATATATTCTGGATTGGTCTTGACAGATAAAGTTGTTTTGGATTTTAGAGCTTTTAGTTGATGGGTAAGAAGAAACTGCGCTCATGAAGAAATTATTAATTTTCCTTTTTCCAACTAATTTGCTTTTTAAATGAAGATACCAAAAAAATAAAAATAAAAAAATAAAAAAAAATGAAAAAAATTACTCTCTCCCCTCTCTCTCCATGTTGTTCAGTTCAAATTGGATTACCAATCTAGATCACCATATTTGGAAATATGAATTGTAATCTTTTCTTTTCTTTTCCAAACAATTATTTAAATTCACAATTCCATTTGAAAAACAAAGTTCAACAATTTTCATCCTAAACCATATATCAAACAACACATAAGTCTTACTTTGGACAAGTGAGACTTAATTAGTTTTACAAAGGAGCTCAGTGGATCATAATTCACTATATAACTACAACATGAACATTAATGGTTAGTTAATCTTTCATTGCTCAACAAATAATTTTATTTGAACACGGAAAGCACAAATAGCTTCAAGAAACCAAATACATCCCAACTATTCAGAAACTTTAGACGTAAAAATCAACCAAAAAAACAGACAAGGACAATATAAAAAAAACCAAGAAAGGACTATAAGATCACTTGTTGACCTTTTTTTCAGTAAGGCGACAAAATATGGTACTGATTAATAACTTTGAAAAAACATAGGAAAAAATAAAGCAACCCCGCTGTCCTTATCTGGATTTTTCTGGGGGGGGGGGATGACATTCACTTCGTTACAAAACTTTGGTTTAAAATATGACTTCTTTCAATCAAAAACTAGCGCGGGGCAGCTGGGTTGGGGTTTGGGGTGGGTTCATCGCAATGGTAAGATGGTCTAGCACAGGGAAAGGAAGTTGTAGGGACTTAAAAAATAAGGTGGGTTTTATTTTATTTTAAAGTGTTATTTATACATTGTCATGGAGTCAAGTATGAATTAACTGTTAAGACAACAAGCTTCTATTTGGCAGTTTAGAAGAAAAATAAAAATAAAAAATAAAAAACTTATGTTTGTCACCTAACATCCAAAAGAACGTCAAGTTCTTTAGTTTGCGTCCACAACTACTTCTATATATGTGTGTGTGTGTGTGTGTGTGTGTGTGTGTGTGTGTACCCCTTAATTTTATTCGCAAGTGTCGTGTGTGTGAAAAAGAAAGGCATGCCTGAATGATAGCTTTGAGCTGATATTGAGTGAGCTCAAAATTAATCTTTCCATCCTCTTGGAGCCTGAGGAGAACATCGACGAAGTCGTTCTTATCAGATCCATCATAATTAGGAGCAATCTTCATTGTCTTATGTTCTTGAACCGAACGATTATTGAAAGCATCAAGTTCTCTAAAAGTTGGTCTCAATCTTGCCATAAATCCTCTCACAACGTCGACCCACTTCAAAGAAGGAAAGAAATCTCCCACACAGAAGGCCACGGGTTGATATCTCTCTCATCCTGCTTATAGAACCATCCTCCACTTTGTAACTTTGCCCTAGAATACACCCCGACGCGATGTTGTTCGACGCTTCAGTCATCATCTGGCTTAGATTGATCGTCGTTTCATCACTAAGGATAGCTTACGTACCCTATGGACCAACGCTTCAACTTCTTCCTCCCTAACAAACTGAAAAGATTGCACTTTTTTGAGGCTCAAAAGCTCAACCATGCAGATTCTTCACACTTGTCTCCATTACCAGCTGTAAGGTGCAAAAGCGATGTTGTTGTTTCCATAAAGTAAGATCTCACTGGCCGTAGTTTTAGGTCTGCTTGAGAAAATGATGTCTTGGGTTTAAACGATTTCTTCCACCAGATCTGGAGACGAAACGACAAGAGTTGGAACTTGGCCTTGGTTTAAAAGCATGAGAGGGCCATACTTTTCAGAGAGTGCTCAGAGAGAACGGTGTGGGAATTTGCCCAGCTGGTGGAGGTTTCCGATGATCGGTAACCTCGGTGGTGATGGGGGTAACTTAAGTTTTCGATGCAATGATTTGTTATGGAAGAATAGAAGAAAAAGGGAAAGGAGGAGGAGGAGAACAGAGAGAAAGAATGGATACTCATGGAAGAATAGTGTGGTAAAGTCTAGGTCTTCCCACAAATATTTCTTCCGAAGTTGAGAAATAGCCATGATAATATTAAAAAGATTATAATTCAAATAGAAAAAG